>JALLBB010000022.1:0-34311 GCA_036939735.1 Discostella stelligera | reverse complement strand
TCTCGTCGTCGCCGCGAAATTCTTCTTCGTCGAGGTCACCGCCACGGCAGCGCGGAGTGTGCGTCGTCGGCCTGCGCAGCTGAGTTGTTGCTGCTGCCGGTAATAATATCGATGATGTCTTGCACGATGACTCGTCCTCCTCCTCCTCCTTCTTCTTCGTCTTCTCCGCCGCAGCAGCGTTGTTTATAGTGATGATGTTGTTGTCGTCGTCATTGTCACCGACGAAGTCGACGACGAGGACCACTGGCGCGGGTACTACTACTGCGAGATCGTCCTTCGCGTTGCTGGTACTGGTATTGTCCCTTGGCATCCAAGAAGTGAGCCTCACGAAAAAGACGGAAAACAACACAATATAAATATTGTAGATAATTGCAGAGAAAGGAAGAATGTTATTTCGTGCAGATAGTATGACACAACAACAACAAGCTCGTTTCGCCTTTCGCACGAGGGCAGTGTGTCCAAGAAGAGAAGAGAAGAAGAGAGACACAGAGAGCGAGAGAGCAGTGACCAGCACTGCAACCGCAGGCAGCAGCAACCTGCAGCAACTATCTAAACTGTCAGAGAGAGAGAGAGAGGTAGAATACGTAGTATGTACCAGTAGGAAAGTGATAAGTAGTAAGAAGAAACCGAGTTTTCTCGAAAGATGGGCCGGCCATCTTCGACAGAGAGAGATAGGTCACAGTATCCAATTACTAAATCCTACATAGTGACAGAAGAAAACAAAGAATTTTCTTAGCGCTTCCGAAGCATGAGAGACTGTTTCGCGTGGTGCGAATGATATCTGAGAAAGGGGGAGGCGACAGCGCGGGAGAAAGCCAGCATGCAGCGCGCGACTGTTTCATCTCTCCATCAATAATAACAACACAACAACAACAGCACACTACTACAACAAAAGAGAGAGCATAATCAAGGAAGCCCCCACCCGGCCGGTCCTACGCATCATGACAATGATGCTCATCCTTGAAAATTTCTCTCTCTCTCTCTCTTGAGGATGATAATGATAGCATTGGAGCTCCAATAATCACCAAACGTCACGCTCCAGATACTGAATGAAGCTAATCTTTTGAATTGAGATGGGCGATAATCGCTTCTACGATGAGGTGCGTCCCGTCTTAACTTTCCGTTGTTGGTGTTGTTGTTTGCTCCGAGAGGAGTCCGACTCGACACACTACTTTCCTTCCTGCCTGCTCCGTAAGATCAATGATGAAAATGAATACACTCGCAGTCAACAATTTTCCTGCACTATTACACTTTATTGACTCGGATACTGCCCTCTCGTGTCCAAAATCCGACTTCACATGTGGAACTTGGTCCTTGGACATCGTTTTTTTCACTTGTCGGCATTTGGATCGGTATAAACCCTAACTTGGATATTTCATTCGAAATAACATATATGTTCCTCTCTGGATGTCTCTGTCACCACCACCATATATTATGGTGGAAATGATGTGTGTGATGTCGAGAGCGATGTATATATGTACTTCGCACCGGTGGGACCAGCGCACTGTTGTTGTTGTGTCCTACCGAAGACCTTTTCTGTCTATTATTATTGGGCGGAACTGGTAATCTACGTTTCCTTGGCGGCGGGTCATAGTTTTGGTGCAGGAATATTATTATTACGGGGAAAGAAGATATATTTGGCATTCGTTTCTGGTACCCCTCCTCCTCCATCCCATCCTCCTTTGGCAGCGTGAAATCGCATGATATATGGGGGGAACTGTTTGTTGCACCCGAGGATTTCGGATGATGCCATTGGACACATTTTAGTTTTGACCGATGTTTATTATCTACACAAGTGATCGACCCCAAACACTTGCACCCGCTGGACCTTGGTCCTACCGTTTGCAATCGTGTGTGATGGCAGTCACTTTAGAGCTACGTGCTCGACCATGATATTATTTCGTCGGATTCATGATTATTATTTGTCCTCGCATTTTTGTTGAGAGAGGAGCGTGGGGAGATGGGGGGACAGAGTTGTCGTTGGCGACAACTGCCATGTTGATTTTCAGAGATCTGATTTAACAATATCATTACCAGTGCGAGGAACATTTGCCACAAGAACATCTCACACCCTTTTCTTGATTTTTCACTATGTATTGTTTTCTCACTAGCGTCACATATCTGCGGTTCCATGAGGATACGACACAATGGAGGGGATATTGTGGATTGGAGGATCAAAAGGTCACGTGGAGGAAGTGATCACGGACACTATATTCATTTCAATCTATTCTTCTTTTCGGTGGAAAATGATTCCAAACTGTACAGGCAGATACACGTGCAAAGGCAACAAACGTCTGGGTCATTTGGCCCTGAAAATGTTTTTGAGAGCTGCTTGAATAGTCTCCACGACAGTTGCTGAGCTGAAGCAATACAAATTTGACCACGGGGAACGACGAGATCCGATTTACGTTGTTCTGTTTGCAGAGGATTGATCGATTGGTCTCATTTCTTACGTGAAACTACAGGACAAAGAAGGTGTCGGCCAGGAAAGTAGATTTGTTCACACTCTGAATTCAATGAGTAGATTTCGTCGAAAGCTTTCTGCAATGAAAGTAGTTGTTCCCTCTGATAAAAATTATTTAGGTACCCCTCTTGATCAACTCTGTAGCATGTTGTATCAGCAGCACGTAAGGACTCAATCGGCACCTCCACCTTGACCTTGACTTCTCCCGCGCTTCGCCAAATTGAAACATCCTCGACCATTCTGAGACCCTTCCACCGGAATATCAAAGTTCCAAACTAATCCAGGCATGCCATTCATGCCTTGCTTGGATGCATTACTCAACTTGAAGGATATCAGCACGTACGTTCCCCACTCGTTTGGAGTCAGCATCTCGTCGATCCCCTGCATCTGTTTCATTATATCAAACCCATCCCCGCACATGCGAGCATCCAAAAAGCCCTTGTCAATAATGATATCAAAAAATTGCTTTGAGATATTATTTGACTGCTGTCCTTTTTTCATCGCATCATTATCATCATCATCATCAACAACAACATCCTCATCCTCCTCCTTCCAAACCACATTCTGCAAGCAACTTGCATCTCCAACAACAAACTTCATATTTGGGCACGCGTCTCTATACATGGATCGGATCATATCCACACAAATAGCACTATAATCCAAGCATGTTACACTAACGGGAATGCAGTCGAAGGCATCGTGCAATACTTTTGGCAACGAACTGTTTCCAGAACCCAACAATAATATGGACGGCATCTGCATCTGACGATGATTTTGTGATGATGACAAAGACGAAGCATGTATTCTTTGGTTATAAAATTGCGATGCAGCCACCACAGATGGTCTGATTGCCTCGACGATTGCAGAGTGAGGTATGTGGGGATGCCATTCGTATTCCAACGATGAACGATCCACCTCCCACGCAGCAGCAGCAGCCACTGCTTGTTGTTCTTTGGAGACAAAAGCAGAGCCCATCATGGAGGACGACGACGCTTGCACCTGTTCGAGCCCCAATTTGTAGAAGTTATCCCAACCTAGTTTGGAAGAAAAATCAAACGGTGGTTGTTGCTCCCATGGAGTACCCCGAGAGCGACCTGTTGTTGGATGTCGTCGGTCTTCGTCTTCATTGATATTGTTGTTGTGGTTGGCGGCAACCAGCTCCACCATATTTTGGCGATAAATGTAACCATTCCTCGGTGCACTAGTACTAGCTGGGCGGAAATTACCACTACCAATTATTACGGGGGGCCGGAACCCTGCAACGTTTGTCATGATGAAGTCAACTCTCGCTAGCTCTTGCTGAGAAGATGAAGAGAGAAGAGAGAGTCTGAAGGATTTTTGATTTTTGCTGTCCGACTTTGGGCTGTACTGAAAAGATCCGCACTTTTGCGTAGTACTTGTTCCTTCGTTTCACTGTAGCAGGGCCTACTGCAGCAGAGTACGAACACTGCACAGCCCACACTGAGAGCATCATGGTTCACGGTTCACGCGCGGCATCAGGAAGATAGTATTCATTATACGAGTGCGACGGCTCCAAATCAATCTGCATCATGACGGGCAGCGTGGCCTCGGCAACGGTATCCATTGCATCCATTCGATCCTCGGCGTCAGCGGCGAGCTCTGTCCGTTCTCGCAGGTCGGAGCGTTCCCATCTGTCCACCAATGGCGGCACCAGCGGCAACACTAGAACCCAGTCTTCGTCGGTCCCGCGGGGTGATCTCGACAAGAGAGCATACTGCTACGAGGAGGACGACAACGCCTCTCGACAATCCTCCTCCTCCTCCAAGGCGTCGAAATCGTCATCTGCCAAAAAACTTGGACAGATCGCCGAGAACGAAAATCCTCCCATCGCATCTTCATCATTTTCGCCCGCATCCTCCGTAGCCTCGGCCTCATCATCTCAGCGCTCCTCCGCTTCGAAAGCATCCTCGGTGGGGCATGCCTCGAGGTATTCCACCTCGACTGTTCCGGCATCGGTAAGTGTCTGTCTGTCTGCCTGTGTGTGTGTGTGAGGGTGGATACTGTATGTCGCTCGTTGGATTGATCAGTACACGTGCACTTCCGTGTGTCATGAAAACACTTGCTCTCTTCGCCAACACCGAAGTTTACCACATTTATGCTTGTTCGAATCGTTGTTCATTTCCACCGCATACTCTCTGCCCAAACAACCGAATTTAGAACGTTACCGAATTTTCGCGATTGGGAAGAGAGCGATACGACGAGGGGAAGAGTCATCTCGAACGGGGGGAATACATCCGTTCGATTTCGTTGTTCACGCAGGCTATAGAATCGTATCAAAAGGGAACCACTCGTGCAGTAACTGCCGACCAACAACAACAACAACAACAACAACAAGCCTTGGCAAGCATTTACGGTCGTCGGTGCGAGGCACTCTATGCGATTGGGGCGTATCCCGCGTCGGTGCGTGATGCAAGGAAAGCGCTGGAGTGCGAAGAGAGGTACTCCTCCTCCTCCTCCTCGTTGTTGTTGGGGGCGGGGAGTGGTGGTGGTGGTGGTGGTGGAGCTGGAGGAGTACACCCCTATTTAAATTCACCCAGTAGTTCTTCTCTCAGTTATCGTGAGAAATTGGATGTCGAGACGGGAGCGCCGCTGCGTGCCAAGGTATTGTGCTCGTTGGGATATTCGCTGCTTGGGGGAGGTGACGCGATCGGAGTGAAGGCGGTGTTTCAGGAGTCGTTGAATGTTGCCAAGAGAGTACAGGGAGATGCCGAAGATCTCACCCAGGGTACTTCTTCATCATCATCCCCCAGCACTCTCCGTGAGGTGGTGTCACTGATGAAAGACACTGTTAACAAGGCAACCATGGGATTATCGCTACTGGAAAAGTACGAGAAGCTGAAGGTGAAGTGGGAAACCAAAAGTTACATGGGCGACAATACTGAACTTTTGGATGGAATATTGGAAATTGCACCAGGTGCAATAGAGTGGCACGTATCAAAGGTGATATATCTGATTCGATGTCAACGATGGTTTGCCGTGGCTAATCATTGTGAGCAACTGGCCACGCGAACGATGAAGTACGAGGGCGTGTTCCGTGGAGATTTGGCTGATATGAATCCATTTCAGGAGGGTATTCCTCCAATTCAGGACTTGAACTCTAGGTTCTTCGATGAAGATTGCATTGGGAAAGACAAGGGTTTGCCGCCCCATTTGCGAAGTCTCAGTCCAAATTCAGCACGAGATGCTGCATTTCGATTACCAAAGGAGTTGTTGCCATTTTATCTCCGGGCCTTGCGATTAGATGAACGTTACACGTCCGCTGTGAAGGTGGGTATGGCTCTTTTGGAATTTCATGAACAATCGAAGAGTGCACGATTCGCTCAAGAGTTTGAGACCCTGGACCGAACCATCAAGGTTAAAGAACAAGGTGATAAGATGTTTCGAGAATCCAACTACGAACGCGCTCTGACGCTGTACGCAGAATGTCTCAACATTGATGGAAATAACGAATCGGGCAGGAGGTCTTCCATATTAAGGCAACCGTCGCACCAGCCGATGGCCTGTGCGAAAGCAAACTCGGATGGAGGGAAACTTCATGCAGTTTTGCATTCGAACCGAGCCGCATGCTTCATGGCCATGGGCCGATACGAAGATGCCATCCAGGAATCTAGTCATGCTATTCTTATCCATTCAACGTATACAAAGGCAATTCTTCGTCGAGCGCGATGTTACGCTAAGCTTGGTGAATTTGAGAGAGCACGAGCGGATTATAATCGATTATTCACGCTAGTAGAGGGTGCACGCAAGTTTCCATACCCTCCAAAATATCAAGGTTCGACGTGTTTCTTCGACATGCCGTCGGATGTAACTGCACAGCAGCTAGCGGCAATGAAACTTGAGATGAACTCTATGGTCACGCATCCTAAGCAAGCGGAGACGACGACGACGAGAGAAATCCCAAGCTCAGCACCAACACCAAGAAGGCGAAATGGCAAGATGTCGAATATACTTGGCCGTCCCAAGAAGTGGTTCAACAACTGTATGAAAAACGCCAATAATCAAGTGATTTCCTCAGCCAGACACCGACACTCTGGTAATGGCGGGTTGAGTGAGAGTACAACCACAAGCAAGAAAAATGATCAGTCTGCACGAAGAAGCATGAAACGTGTTTCGTTCACGTCAGCGCGATCTTATCATCAGCCGCAGAATCAATCCTATTCTCCTCACGCCCAGCCGCACCCGACGCTGGCAAATAGGCGACCGCCATTCGACCACCCGATAGAACCCCCCATACCGATTGACACAACTGTGGATTATTATGCAATTTTAGGTGTACCTCGCACTGCAACAGGATCCGACATCAAACGAGCGTATCATAAGCTGGCATTGAAGTATCATCCTGACCGCAACAGCTCAGCAGATGCCTCGGCTCAGTTCCAAGAGATTAACCGGGCATATGCAATCATCGGCGATTCAAGAGGAAGGAAGGATGAGTACGATCACAAGAGAATGGACCATTAACTCAATTGTGTATGTATGGAAAGGGAAGATTGTTCGATGTAAAACAACTTTGAATCGAACTTGTATGGATGGAAAATTGCTCGATGTAAAAATATATTATGTAAATATTTCGTATTTTAATTTACAAAGAATCATGTCATCCTCTTCTCGAATGGAAACAACCTTGTATCGGGTAATAATGAAACACTCACACATATCATCACTCTTGTTCAACGCTCCCTTCCGAAATTGTACTACTGTGATTTTCAAAGAGTGATGGGAGACTTCGAATAACGCGGTACATCAACGAGAATTCAAGTCCTTTCCTGCCTACATATTCAAATGCACAAGGCAGAACATTCTCCGGCATGTGAAGAATTGCTTGAACATTTTCTTTCCTTCCACTATGGAAATGATATTTCATAATCTTTCGTCGGGCTACCTCCGCCTTGTCCTCATTTTCATTCAGTCTCAATAAATGCATCGCAGCGTTGCGAAAGCCTCGGTCATCGTTTCCATCCATCTTGAGAGTGCAAAGAGTGTGATTGGAGGAGTAAGTTCCAGCAATGCTTTTCTTGTAACCAAGTACACGAATAAGAGCTTTCCAACACCTGTCCTTGATACCGTCGTTTTCTGAGAGATCCATGATCTTCAACCTAGAGTTGTTTTCCAACGCTCTGACAAGTACACATGCCCCCTTATCGCCAATCTTGCACTGGCTGAGATTTAGCTCCACTAGTGTAGAATTTGGATTTCTCAAGCATTCTGAAAATTCTCGCCATCCTGCCAAGGTGATAAATATATTCTCGCTGAGATCGAGAAATTCGATTGTATTGTTGGCGGTCAATGCGTTACCCAGCATGATAACACCTTCATCACTCAACTTCGTCTGGGAGAGAAACAGATGTCCCAAAGAGCACTTTGGATGCGAAATGAGTGACGAGACGGCTCTCCAACCTGGTGCAAGTAACGTTGGTCCTCTCCTTTTCACGTCAATAATCAAGGTGTTACCTGGGCCTTGCTGAACAATTACAACAGGTTTCAATCCGTTCAGCAAGAGGACGCGCAATTTCGTCAGAGAATCGCTGTTGACAAGAGCGTTGCTGAGGATAGCAATACTATCATCATCGAGATCAGTAAGACACAAATCAAGAAATTCAATCTTTGAAGCAGGATTTTTCAACAACCTCGCTAGCGCCGTCCAACCCGCCTTTTCAATACAAGTAGTGTAGGTGAAGCCCAAGTGTGTCAAATCGGTTTGCTCCCTTAGCGTATCAAAAAGGGCCACTGCTTGTCTATCTGTGCAAAACACCTTATCAAATTTGAAGACCCGTAACTGATCTTTCTTGCATTTTGATAGCGCTGACACGAGAGAATTCACCGCCTTAGGCACCCCTTCATATTCATATACTTCAAAGTGGCGGAAACAGACATTGTCCTCGAAGAAAGGAGAGAGGAGATAAAAGATGTCAAGCGAGGAATTGTGATCACTCATGGACAACACTAATACCTCTAGGGTTCGATTTTGTGCAAGTCCGCGAAGTACTTCACGCAGCCAATTCTTATCACCATTTCCCTTCCCAGAGGTTATGATTTCTAGCCTTTTCAAGAACTTGCTGTTGCCGACGGCATTGCCGATTCCTTTGATCCAGTGCTCTTCACGAATTCTCAGGCTAAGAAATCCAGGATCGTTCAGCTGTATCTTGTGCAAGACCTCGAGAGTCAAATCTTGAAAAGGAATATGACGGTTAACCATGCTTATGTGATTGCTCTCGCCTCCGACGCTACGTTGTTGTTCGAATCCTATTTGAACGCGCGATGAGATAGATTTGGCCTGGTGAACGAATGCATGGCAATGACGATGAAAAATGTGAGCATCAATCGAACGACGCGTCATTGCTAACAGCAGGAACGCCCCAAACTATTCCGCAGATTTATTGAGGGGTGGCGAAGAGAACAAAGAGGAACGCCGTAGCCCCTAGCTTCGCACCACCAACACCAACACCACACCATGGCGATGACGGATGACGGCCGGGTACGGTGAGGCCGACAGGCCGACCCCCATCCTCGAGGGCCCAGTTACTAGCTGATAGCCAGGCTGCGCATCAACGATCAAGCTCTTGCACGCGCAAAGATGACTGCATGGTGATACGTTCACTTACACTAGTAAGGGAACGATGCGATGGAAGTGCGGAGGCAGAACACTTTTGAAATCATCATCTTCGTTCCTCGTCCGCCGTCGTCATCTGTCTCCAAATCTGGAAGACTCTCCCGCCAAAAAGGCACAGACCTACGCTACCTCGTTCGTAACTCCCACGCAGCATCATCCACCGGGACTTCACATCGCAACGCAAAACGAATATCATAAGAATCGGGAATAATAATCAAGAGGAGATATCGGTGATATTATTGAAAACTGACTAAAGAATCATACCATCAAATTCAACCAATGTTCAGGGTCTGTCTTCGGCAGGTTTCTCGTCATGATCATCGATAGTACTTATGCCCTCGACTTCCTCATGCTCATCTTCATGATCTGTAACATCGTGCTCATAAATCACACCTCCGCTCTCAAATACCTCTGCCTTACTCCCATCATCTTTCGCATACAAGCCTATACTATGCATGGAATGACTACCCGTACTTTTCTTTTTCTGCGCCAACGCTCGCTCCGCAAGAGACCCCTTGGAAATGACGTCGGTATTTACCGTCTCACCAATTTTGATAACGATGGATGCTGATGGCACCAATTTAAGCTCCGCAAGAGTCTTGGACATTGCTTCCGCGTTGGTAGATTTGACGACTAAACGCTTCGCGACACATGTCAGCTGAACAATTTCGTTATCTTTCACTTGAAATGGCATCTTCTCTAACAGGTCGCTCAATTTGTCATCTGGACTCATTTCAATATCATGCACCTTCTTCTTTCCATCCAACCTCACTCGGATAATGCACATGTTGGACTCCTCTTCTTCTTCTGTTGCATCCTCCTCCACCACCTCCTCGTCGTCGTCATCGCCTTCTTTGCCATTAACCTTATTCGCCGCTGCTTCCGCAGCTAGGGCGGCCAGTCGAGCT
The DNA here is from genome assembly GCA_036939735.1 of Discostella stelligera. Taxonomy (NCBI): domain Eukaryota; phylum Bacillariophyta; class Thalassiosirophyceae; order Thalassiosirales; family Thalassiosiraceae; genus Discostella; species Discostella stelligera. The sequence continues at coordinate 24,308 of JALLBB010000022.1, read as the reverse complement.
CGATCCATCTCATCCTTTCGTTTCCGCCCAGCCGCAGAAATTTGGTACCGGTTCTTATCAATCCATTTATCAATGCAATCCCTTGCAACTATAAACGGAGCAATATTCACAACTTTCTTTCCCTTGGCAAGGACTAGAATGGAATCACCGTCAGGGGCAAACCCGATTGCCTTAAGAATGGCAAGACATGACTGATGCTGTGAGATTTTTGCTTTGATCACATGATTCTCAAGCTTGATTTTCCTAAATTTGTCGTCGTATGGATTTGCAATGACATTAGACATTATTGTCCGAAGTACACGCGCCGAGTCATCGGCGATGGCCATTCCTGTCTCTCCTCCGATTCCTTCCACTAATTCGTTGAGCAATTTTCCCACATGACTTTGTAATACTTCACGAGAGGAGAAAGAGAACGATGCCCCGGTTGCTAGTTTCAATAACTTGCCACTTAGTTCCTCATATTGCTTGTTATCCTCCAATGATACCGGTGGATTGAATTTTTGACCTGGTATCATTAATCCCATTAGAAAGTCACGCATCATTTGTTCATCGCGTGGCAAACCCGAGAAAGAATTAAGTATCTTTCCATCTCGAATACCAAAGACAGTAGGCAGTGACTTGACCTCCAAGGCGCCACTAATCTGCCGCTGTAGGTCTGTATTTATTTTCACAAGACGCAATCTACCCTCGGCATTCATGCAAATTTGTTCCAACGCCGGAGTAAGAACCTGACAGGGCCTACACCATTCCGCGTAGACATCGAGCAATACAGGAACGGGCGATTCAAGTACAAGTTTTTGCAATTCCTCAGCAGTTCCCTCGAATACAACGTCTTCCTTCTTGGCAGGGGTAATTGTTTCCTCTTGTTTTGGCTGAGGTGAACGCGCTTCTAGTGGATCAAAGTCCTTGGGGTAGTCTACAATCACTGTTTGCATCTCCGGCTCTTGTTGCGCAGCCTCCATCATGGACTGAGCATTTTTGCGTTCTACCTCTTCATCCTCCCTGTCCGCATCAAGTATTGCACGGGCATCGTCGACATTCATTTCCGAGAAAGCCAACGATCTTCGAACAAAGAAGATATCTGTGTATCCCTCCTCGACAAGTTGCCTCACCTCGGCGCAATCTTCCGATACTCCCGCGATTGCATCCATCTCGGCCTGTACGATGGAGCGGGCGGCTGCTTCGTTCAGTTGACGATGTTCGTCAATTCCCGAGAACGACGAGTAGATGGCAGCGAGGACAATGTCTCGTGGCACCGACATTTCCGTCGCGATGCGCTCAGCAAGCGCATATAATTCTTCTTGTGTGGATGGTTGCACCGTCTCTTGTTCGGCGATTCCGTTGATACTACTCGCTGGTTCTTCCGTTATTGTGCAAACCCCCCCTTCGCACTTCATTTCCGTCGTAGTTTCGAAATCATTATCGGCGTTGTCTTGTTTATCATCCCCCCCCAATCCTAAACGACGCATAGCAGCGAAGACGCGATCATCTAGTGATTCCTGCCCCTGGGTAGCAGTAGTAGTAGCGTCCGATGTCGAGGCTACATCTTCGTCGATGCCGATGACGCTTTCGACGTCATCGCCACCCCGCGGGAAGAGAACCAAGGTGCTGCTGGTTGACCGGTACCTTGATGAAGATGCCGCCGCTCTGCTCCTCCTCCCCCAGAAGGTTCGAACATGGCATGGGCTCAAGGGATTGCTGACTGATCTTCTGTCAGCTTGAGCGGGGAGTTGGAACGAAGTTAGAATGGTGGTGCCAAGAAGTATGATGATGGTGATGTATTTCATGGTCAAAATACGAAATACTCTAGGTATCTAGAAATAATAGTGTGTGAAAAATCTAAATCTGACAAGCAATAATACTATGAAGACAATTTCTAACAACTTATTATGGACATGCAACAGACTGTATTCATTGATGAAAAATGTAGTGCTCAAGATAGCCACGCCTCAGGCATCTCGTCCTCCTCGCTCCCACTGGAATCCTCATCCTCACTCATCTTAGCAACTATTTTTTTGGCATCCTCCTCACTCTCGCTAGTCTCCTCATCCTCATCCTCACTCATCTTAGCAACTACCCTTTTGTCATCCTCCTCGCTCTCACTAATCTCCTCATCCTCATCGTCACTCATCTTAGCAACTAACCTTTTGTCATCCTCCTTGCGATCACTGGAATCCTTAACATTATCGTTACTCTTCTCAGCAACTTCCTTCTTGCCCTTCTTCGACTTATTGCGGTCATTCACAGCAGCGTTTGCTGCATCCGCACCCTTCATTTGCTTACCATGAGGGTGAAGCAATCGATACGCTTTTGTCTCGTCGCCGTTCGTCTGTTCAACCATTTCCTGAAATTTTTTTGCCTGCGCGACAGAAAGGAATTTGTACGACTCGACGGGAGAGTACCAAACAGTATCCGCTTTGGTTCTATTCGATTGATTCTTGCGGGGTACGGCGCGTGTCCTCCAACCAGCAGGCATACCCTTGGCAGGAGTATAAGGGATGATATCCAACGTAGAATTAGATTGCATCTCCCCCGTACTATCATCGCCATCATTTCGGACACTCTTGACACTAGATATTGCCTCCTTCTGTTTCTTTTTACCCCCCTTGGCCTTCGAGCGCGATCCTAGTTTCATCGCATCCTCGCCGTATTTTTCCTTGAAGTCGGCGCTTGCCTTCGCGGCCCGATCCTGATACCGTTTCTTTTCATTAACGTCCAGCCTCTCGTAGGTCTTGGCAACTTCACGCATCTGAAAAAAAAGAGAGAGCGAAGAGAAGAAACGCGAATTGTGATCAAACCCAAAGAACGAAAACAAGCAATACATACACAAACACACAAAAGACCTTACAATTGCGGCAGGATTCAATTCAGGGTTGACCGCCTTGACTTCTTCCCTCACTTCACTTGCATACAACCAAAAAGCATTGAGGGGACGTTTTGGTTTGGTCGCGGGCTCATTCCCACCTGTATTATCCAGGGTATTGATGTTGTCTGACTTCTTATCATCGCTCTCTTCTTCGGAGTCGTCCTTATCACGAGTGTCGGTAGACTTCTTCTTCTTTTTCTTGATCTTCTTGGTCTTCTTCTCACTCTCACCCTTCTCCACAACAACGGCACTGTCTTCCTTCTCGACGCTAGCTCCCTCTTTGGAGTTGCTGACCTGAGTGTCACCGACAGCTCGAAGAGGAGAAGATGCTGGCTTCGATGGAGCCACGGAAGATTTCTTCTCCATCTTTTCATGTTTCTTGGTCTTCTTCTCACTCCCACCCTTCTCCAAGCCAACACCACCGTCTGCCTTCTCTCCGTTTGACCCCTCTTTGGAGTTGCTGACCCGACTGGCGTCGACAGCTCGACTCGCCTTCGAGGTAGTCTTCGACAATTCCGGATGCTCCTCGTTGAATTGCGCCAATTTCAATTTTGCCATGCTGGCGTACTTGTGTCGGTCTTCTTCCGTCAGCTCACGATACAATGCGCCAGCTTTGGTCGACTACGAGGAAGATACCGAATAACGAAGAGTATAATTTAACGACGAGAGTGAATGAATAATAAATACAACCACACAATGCAAAAGGAGTTCAAATAACGTACCAACTCAATGGTCGAGATGCCAGGGAATTTCGATTTCAGTTGTGGACGGACATCGTCGAGAAACAACATGAATGTGTTGGGTGGACGTTTGATAGAAGGAGTGTTCTTCTTTCCCTTCAAATTAGAGTCAGGATTTGGAGCATCTTCATCATCAGTAGATAGCTTCCTTTGCTGCTTGGGGGGCGGTTGGGTTTCGGTCTCTTGTTCCGACGCCTTCTTTCTTTTCTTGGTCTTCTGCTTTGTTACCGTAGAGGAAAGGGCACCGTCTTCCTGACTTTGCCTCGCGTTTGATGGCGCTTTGGAAGTAGATTTTGCCTTTTCCGTGGTGGATTTACTACCCTCAAGCGCATCGCCATCGCCGACTGCGGTCAACCCTTTCCTTTTAGACGGCGTGACTCCCTTATCCTTCCCTTCCGTACTTTTTCGGGCAGAAACTGATGCGCTTTTCGAAGCCTCCCCCCCCTTCTTCTGCGTAGAGGACGTTATCCCGTTCACATTATTTGATTCCTCGTCTAACCTCTCCTTGCTGGACGTAGTATTCGTCGCTCTCCCGGCATTGGCCTGTACTACCACATTTTCCGCGGCAGCGTCCGCTAGCCAAAGGGCATCGAACCCCTCAGTCCACTGTCGAAGAGAATAATTATTCGCTACCCCCCTACACCGTGCATGTTCCCACACGCGCAGAAAATTCATTTTTCTCTCATCAACGGGGAAGGGTACTTGCGTCATGGGAAAACGTCTTCCCTCCCCTCCCCCTCCTCTCTTGCCGTTGTTCTCACCAGCAGTGGTACCTCCCCCCCCACCACGTTTCCGCGACTGGTAATTTTCCTCCTCAAACCCAATGATTTCCACAATGACATCCACGTGTAGAGATTCCGATAATCCATTATTTTGCCATGTCGGCATCATATCGGAGGGTTGAAATTCGTCGAACGAGTCGTCTCGTGGTTTAAATGTGATGTTGGCCTCGATCACATCCTCTTCCCAATCCCCATCGGGGCGGCGGGGACTGCTGCCGCGGCTACTGCTACCATCGCTCCAAATGACGTGAATCAAAGTGGCGTATCCGCCGCCGAAACGAAGCTGGTATCGTCTACCCACGCCCGACGACGGCGAGAGTGACGACGAGAGCGACGCTAACAATTGCAATAATTTCTGGGTTTCTAACAACGATTCCTCGACGAAACGCTGCGTCCGTTGGGCCCAGGTAATAGCAGCAGCAGCAGCAGCAGCAGCGGACCCATCCGGTGGAAGGGGAAAAATAATAAACGGAGTGTTGTCGAAGTGGGCAGTGATTTTCATCGTTATTGGAGGAGGCGATCGGTGGGCATAGTTACAATATTAATAATTTTCTCCCAGGACCGAAGTTGAACCGGATGAAAACCGTACCTGCCGGCCGACGAAAAATTCGCTCGACACATATCTACGTAGGAAGTACTATCCAAAGAGACAAAGATCGTCACAACAACACATCATACGAAGACTACACACCTTATCCTGCACATCATCCTGATGCTGATGTATGTGTATCTAATTAATAGATTATCTACTATGCTCGCGGCGAGAGTGACAGTGCCATCCTCCAAAAGCTGATTTTATTGCAGTAAGACTAATCGTGAACCCGCATGCATATCACCCAGAGAAGCCTTTTTTGCCGTTGGGTTGGGCTTACCTTCATTTTCGGGTAACAACAACATATCATTCTCCACATCATACTATTGGAGATACATCATAATATCTAATACTGCTCCGCCGCCCCAACTCCAAGAAGATTGTCAAGTTTCGTAAGTGCGCTAGCGAAGCGTTCGCATTTTCCCTCATCATCATCATCCAATACACATTCTTCCAAGAGTCCGGCGGCAGTTCCATCTCGCTTTCCCTCAATTGTGCGATCAATCCAGACTGAGATATATTATTTTATCGATCGCGAGGAAGAATAATTGGTTGGAAAGATCAGTATTATTATTCACGACAATATGAAATATAAATATCATCATGAGACCACGGTGTTGCACAAAAACGAATGGAATATCGTTCGCGACGTACCATTCGCAAAATGGGCAGTTTTTTCCCCAAACGCAGCCGCCGCTTCTCGTACATCTGCAATCGCAGCTTCGAGTTCGGGTGTCATGTCGAGCTTGTTGCTGGCCGACGACGACGACAACGACAAGGACGACGAGTGGAGGAGCGCTTCGGGAGGACTGCTCGCTCGACGAAGAATGCCAGTGCCAGTGATGGTGGTAGCACCTCCTTGTATGACGAACGCCGCAGCCGATGAAATGGAAATCACGACGGAGACGAAAGATAGGATGGTGGTGATGGACTTCATTATAATTGTTTCGAGTGCTAGTAATAGTAAGACGTAATGGATGTTTTTGTCCTGTGTTCGTGTAATTTTTCTTATGACGCACGACGCACCCCTCACCATGGACCATGGGATCTCTCCAGCTACGATACAGTTGATACGTATCTACACCCATGACAGAAGATCTTTCTCGTTCTCAGTTCAAACAGCGATTGGTACCTGGAGAAAAATAGCGATACTGGATGCAGTGTCTCTCTCTCTCTCTTGGAGAGGACAGACCTTCAAGATTCTTTTTTTTTTCGAGAGAGTGAAGCTTCTTCTTTCCAAGAGATTCTTTCTCCACCACACGCACCATTTCCGCTTCCACGCCGGCACTGCTGTTTTATTCTTGATCCGCCTCCCCCCAATCCCATAATAATCCTTTAGATACGTAATTGAGTTCACCATGGCGACCAATGTTAATGCCATCGATAGCGACCGCAGGAGGAGTATGTCAGCAGAGGATGACATGATGTTCATGATGGGTAGTCCTTTCGTGGATGTAAGTGACATCATGGGTTGTTGTGTTCGGGTCGTGTAAGATTCGCTGTTCCCCTCTGGCGGACGGAACAGTGCATGGCGCAAATAATATTAGGTGCCAAATCCTTCGGAATGTGGTCGCTTGTTTCCAAATCGTGACAGTCAGCAAAAAGCGAAACTAGTTCATAGCGTCGTTCTCGGAGGAGGTCGGAAGTCGGAATTGTATCATTCGGGTGGGACGAATAATGCTGCGCCTCGCGCTTGTGTGTGAAGAATCTGATTTGCCCTCACCCCCCCTTCTTCTCCTTCGTTCCATGGAAACTTCATCCTCCCCCATTTCTCATTCCATCATCACACTATCCGTTCCATCATTTCAGTACCCTGCTGATAATTCACGCAGCACGCCAAAGTCAACACCTCACAACACGCCCGCAAAGTCATCACCCGCAGAGAAGGAAATCTTGAGGCCTATTTCCATGCCGAAACCATTCAAAATCTAATGCCGCGGTTTGGGCTTGGATCAAGAGAGAATTAGGGTTGCATCCACCGACCAGGGAAGGTTTTGCGAAAATGCAGAAAAATATTGGAACATGGTCGGTGTGTCTTGAGCGGCAAGTTTTGAATCGTAAATTCACAAATTCATTGAAACTACATGCTCGTGTGGAGAGAGGTTGCGGAGGTTCTTCGGTTGTTTTTGTATTGTAATCATTTTGAGCTTTTTTCGGAGGATATAAAGATTCGTAGCTAGAACAATTTTGTTATTAACCGTGTAACATTATTTGTGTAACGTTCGAGGTACTTCTGCTACAACATACCTCTATCGACAAACTGTTGTCGCATAGTATTCCTTTCGACTATCGAATGCCATCACCAATATTAAAGTACCTCTCGCAACAAATCCTCGTGATGTGCCAAGGGATGAAGAATACCTGAAATCCGGAATAATATGACAAAGATGTCGTTCGTCACATTTAATGTCTACAATTTGTTTCTATTTTTACGACACACACTCTTTGCATCTAACCTACACTCCGTGAAGACAATCGCGATTCCACAATTAGATCGTCGATCGATGCTTGCATTTTTTCTCTTTTTTCTATTCACCTACACGACAACAATTCCGTCTCTGGAGCACAAAGTGAAACTGAGTCTGGGTGCCTGGACTGTTACGCAACTCTATATTGGACACTAGGCCAAGGCATAATCACAACATCTATCAATATCACTACCGCCACGACAGCATATCTCCCAACAACACAACCAACCTAATAGGTTGGAGGTATCACATCCCCCGCAGCAACAAATGGTGAGTAGACAACAGCCCAACCATCCAATGAAGCTTAGGAATAATATCATGACAATCCATTCGACTGCTGACCATTCCGATGGGTCTTTGGTGGACATTTCGTTGAGTATGTCCTCGATGTCCTGTGTTCGTCGTTGTGCGGATGGAGTCAGTGTTGTTAGTCTTGCATCTGCTCTTTCCAAATCTTCGTTCGGATCAGATCGCCGCTCTCGGCTGTCTATTTCGTCGAAGGATATCAACGATTCAGCCTTCAGTGTTCTACTATCCGTCGGCGCTGCCGGGACAACAACCTCTGCGACGCTACCTCGGTTCGAATCCCTGTCCCTGGTAGTAGCATGTTCCTTCCCGTTGTTGACCACCACCGCATCGATTGTCCCCTGTCTTCTCAGTAGCAAATGGCTTGATTCAACTTGTTCGGTATAAGAGGACACTGGAATAGGTATCAGTGTTGAGGTCAGCAGCAGTGCCCAAAGTATGCGTAATGAGGATGCAGCGGCCACCATCGTCAAGTGTTTGTTCAGTGTCGTGTTGCTTTATCTTCTTGTTGTTGTTCTTCCTTCTCTTGCTGTTGTGTTGTGTTTTTGTTGGTTTTGGTTGTTGTTTACATCCCGGGATGACTCGCCAAAAGTAATATGAATTCCTCTGTAACATAATCTCAAATGCTCTGCCCTCGGTCTGGACTGCCATTCGAGTCCTCCTCCGCGCGCAGCCCGCGCTACCTTTTATCATCATCATCTCTTCGGTCGTCGACTGTCATCACACACACAGACTACCGTATAGACCGGGGTTTAAGCAACACCGGGGTTTAAGCAACACTCACTAAATTGGCAGCGATTTGTTAAGTAGAAAAAGGTATTAGTATCTATTTTCGCAAAACGAAGAAATTAGTATTCTGTAAATATTTTACTCTACACTTGTCGGATGAACGCGTTCGATATATCGTAAGAATCGTCTTGACGAGAGCTTTCCATCGATATATTTAACGTTGAAATTAAAGTAACACATCCCTTTTTACTACGAATAGAGTAATTTTGGATGACAGATTTAGCTCATTAAACTTTCGTTTCGCGCTAGAACATTAGCTGTTGCTTAAACCCCGGTCTATACGGTAGTAAAAGAAAAGATAATACGGTCACGACAAGATCAACGCTGACGTCAGCTGCGTTTGTCAACAGCACACAAAACAACGACATAAAAAATCATACGAACTATCATAATAGAAGATAATAGACCATGATCTCCGCCGCAGCCCATCACGCCCGCCACAATGCCACTTCGGCCTCAAGTAGCGGAATCGCTTCCCTCCTTTCCGCACGATTCTTGTCCTCAATACCGTCGACAATGAAGGTACGTGTGACAAACTGCACTGCGCTGCAGAACACAACGATGACGATGCGAATCCATTCTACTACGCGGATGATTTTTGGTTGTGGGATCACTGAGATGTATCAATGTTTAATCTACATGCGTTCATACTTGCGACAGAGATTCACCAAACCCTCGTTCCAAATCTTCGCTCATTGATCCACTCAAGTTCGAGGATGGGTGATTGCAGCCACATTATTTACATGAGGATCTCACTTATTCTCATTTGAGGCGGATCTGGGCAATCGCAGGATTTTATGAGATCAATGGTGATGAATCTCTTACTAATGAACGCAAGAGAAATATTATTGCGTGGCCGATTTGAGAGTGTTTCGTCGTCTACCTGTTTATGATCCGAGGCACAATTACGGCCCAGGCACAATGTATTCTTGTATTTGTTGCATTACTAATCTTTAACTCGTTCTAACTGGTCTTCACCAATATCTTTGAAAGGCGGCAGTCGTCCGCGAAGTTGGTGATGCCCATGCTTTGAAGGTAGAGATGAACTTTCCAACTCCTCAATTGAAGCCTGGTCAGGTTATTGTCAAGAATAAGTATGCTGGGATCAACTTTATCGATACCTACCACCGCAAAGGTCTCTATCCCAGAGATCTACCTTTCGTCGGGGGTCAAGAAGGGGGGGGAACCGTCGCTGCCGTGTCGGACGAGGCGGCGGAGCAAGGGATCAAAGTTGGCGATCCAGTTGCCTATTCTGTGTTCGGCTCGTACGCTCAATATACGGCTGTACCAGCGTCAAAGCTCCTACCTGTGCCGGAGGGTGTGGGACTCGATGTTGCTACCTCATGCGTAGTTCAGGGATTGACTGCTCATTACTTGACGAGTTCGGCTCATGCAGATTTGATAAAGCCGGGTGAATGGTGTCTCATCCATGGAGTAGGTGGTGGGACCTGTCAGTGGGCGGCACAGATGGCCAAGCTGCGTGGATTTAAGGTCATCGGGACATGCTCCAAGGGTAAGGCGGATATTGCCAAATCATTGGGATGTGACGAATTGATTGTCCTTGATGAGGTGCCTGGTGCATCATATGAAGACTACGAGTCTGTGGATATCGTCTCTCGCGTGATGGAGGTGACGGACGGGGTTGGATGCAAGGCTGTCATCGATGGTATTGGAAAGTCCACTATGGATATCAGCATTAACTCCTTGGCACACCGCGGTATCTTCATCTCCTTTGGCAATGCTAGCGGAGCCGTGCCTGCATTCCCTGTCTTGCGTTTGATTGGAAAGTCAGCATACGTGACCCGTCCTAAATTGTTAGACTACACTGTCGACCGTGCGGAACTAGTGTCAAGGGCTGATGAGGTCTTTGGTTGGTTAAAGGAAGGAAAGCTGAATGTTTGCGTAGATCGTGCATTCCCATTAGACCAAGCAGCTGAAGGGCATATTTATTTGGAGGCCGGGAAGAGTAAAGGCAAGGTTCTGTACCAAATCGACTAAGTGAACCCGGAGCTAACAGACTAAATTCCTCGATAATTATTTATCTCATGTGTTGATATTAGGAGAGCTGTCAGTAGTAGCAATTCATTGTGCCAATGCACCTAACAACTATCATCTTAGGAGGGTTCCCGCCGAAACAGCTAACAAGTTTTGTGTAGCAGTACGTGCGTAGTACGGACACGAAAACATCAACTTGCATCAACTCAGATCAACTCCCTCGGCATTCGGCATCCATTATCCACTTATCTTTCTTAATTTATTATTCTACGCCCCCCTAAAAAATGAATTTCTTCCAAACTTCCTTGATAATAATATTATCGGCCGTACTTGGCATGGCTCCAACGCAAGCTTGGATTGGCCGTCACCTGTTGGAGAATCCTCGATCGAATCATGTCAAAAAACGACATCCTGCTAGCCCCCTCGCCATCGAACATGGTGTCATGAACATCCCATCGAAAAGCCCGATGATTAGGGGGGGAGGAGATAGTACATCACTTGAAGCAGTTCCCAAGATATTGTCGAACCCACTGGTCCTGTCGATCATACCGAAAATTGGAATCATTACAAGCACACTTGTGTACTTTTCACCGATGGCGGCAGTGCGCGCAGCAAGTAAGAATGGCAGACTTGGCGAACTTAACCCTACTCCACTAGCAATCATGTCTGTGAGCTCCGTCTGTTGGCTGGCTTACGGCTTGTCGATTCGTGATTCATTCGTTACACTCTCGAATGTACCTGGTTGTGTCGCGTCGATCTGGTATGTCACGGCAGTGTTGCCGTTACTGAAGGGAAGTCAACTTCAGAGAACGCAAAATACTATCGTTTTCCTAGCGGCATTGACTATTAATTTGTGGATTTATCTATCGCTTACCAACAAACCAATCCAGCAAGTACGGTCGATGCTTGGGTTGTTTGCAAGTGCACTGTTCGTTGTACTTTCTGGGAGCCCTTTGTCCACAATCAAAACGGTACTAAGTAGCGGAAATTCTGCATCAATATTGGCACAGCTGACAATAGCTCAAGTGACAAACACGGCATTATGGAGTATGTATGGCTTGGCCAAAAATGACAAGTTTGTTTACGGTCCCAACTTAACTGGGCTATTCTTTGGTCTCGCTCAGCTGGTGTTGAAAATTGCGTTTCCTTCCAAGTAACATTATTTGAGACTCAAAACGGTTCTTCTTTCGCTTTGAGAGGATATGGTATGGATGAATACTATGGTGTCTGGTGTCAGTCGCTCTGGAAACTGGTGAATGATCCTCCATGCTGGGTAATCACCACTCTTTCTGAACACCAACTGCCCAGCAATCTATCCTACAGCAGTAATAGTAGCAGAAGCACCTGCGTAGAACGCCCATTAAGGCCGCCCGATAGTTCACTTTCTTCTTACTTCGTATTCAGCAGGGCATTATTTCTGCCAAGGAAACTTGAATCCGCCGTCACTCTTCGCCTGCGTCTCATCCTTTTCCTCTATCCATCCGTTTTCGAAGTAAGGCATCTGAGTTTGCTTACTATTTCCATACTCGTCGACAAGATTATTCGCCTCAAGAGTGAACATCATTTTCCCATCCTGCATCAATCATTAATCGATTCCAGAGTTGTCGAAACAAATAATGAGGGTGCATGGGTGATAGATATTCAATAGTAGTGATAAAAACTTTAGTAACCAATGTGGTATGTGGTGTGAAATAATTAAGTTTCAACACATTCAAACAATCACTCACCTCGTCGACACCTTGATAGTCCCCGAGGAAGGGTGCACCCATACCCGCTGTAATGAGCTGCAAAAGTCCAGCAGCGCCAATTTTCTTTTCTGGCTTTTCTTCCATCTCCTTCTCCTCCTTACTATTTTGTTTGGGCGAGCCCAGACCATTGAATCCGAAGCCCAGCTTTGTGCCAACAGCGCCCCGTGCTGCGGGTGCAATGAAAGCCGATTGGGCAGTGCTTACGAGGACTAGAGTGAGGCTGAGTGAGCGTACCATGATTTCGATGCATTACCAGCAAATGCGAGGCTGATATTGATATTATTAGATACTAGGTATTACCTTGAGCTTGTCAGCGAGGAGCGAGCAGGTGGCAGAAGAAAAGGAGGAGGCACCACGTACTCGCTGTGTTCAGCGATAGTTGCTCCTCTGTGCTGGTACAAATTGATCGCTGGATTTATGCAAACCAAAGATCTTGGGTGAATGATGTTGTGTTGTTGTTGTTCGTCGGCCTATTTTGCCCTCTCCGCAATATTATTTGAGCCGCCTGTTGAAACCATCCACTCTTATTCCGCTCTCAATAATTATTGACCATCAGTCATCAAACAGAATGTCTGCTGCTGACGGAAGCAACGGAAGTGGCGTGCTTGCCAAGCGATACCCAAGTTTCGACATAGTTGGAGCTGTCCTGCAGCGGCTGTCGAACAACTTTTCGTTCTATTACGGTCGAGCCAAGTCACTCGTCTATGACGTCGTCATCCTACGCATGACCGAGAAATGGTACCGCGCTGTGTTGCAAAGGCTGGATGATGGATCCATCGTACTTGACGTGGGTGTTGGTACCGGAGGTGCATTGCTGCGCTGCGCCGATTTGATTCAAGCCAAGAAATTGAAGGTGGTTGGAATCGACATCGATGCTGCGTACGTCGAAGCCGGGAAGGCATCCATCGAGGAAGCAAACTTGACGGAAAGTATTTCTATTGACAAGGTAGATGTCTACGAAGGCAAGGAGAAAATACTGGACCTTGCGAAAAAGATGGGTGCCACCGTCAACTCTCATGGGCAGTTTTTCGACGCAGTCTATTTCTCAGGCTCTTTCTCTCTCCTGCCTGATCCCGTAAAAGCATTGCAGCTTGTGTCCGAGTTTCTGAAACGCAGTACAAAAACAGAAGCCAATGGAGGTGCAATCTACATCACCCAGACATATCAGAGGAAAACTCCCTTCTTTTTGCCTTATGCCAAGCCCTTACTGAAGTATGCAACAACGATCGACTTTGGTAAACTTGTCAAAGAAGAGGAAGTGTTGCAAATTTTCAAGGATAGTGGATTGGAGATTGTGGATCATAATGTCATTCCAGAGAGTGTCAACAACTCATTTCAGGCAGCCTACTTGTCGATTCTTCGTTAAACCCAAGGATTAATTTGCGTTGAAGTATTCTACAAGTATGCATTGTATTTGCAAGTAGCTCCCTAGAAAATTAGTCTTACAAACCCAATTGCCTCTTCACTTCCTTCACAATGACTTCGGCTGCAAAGTCGACATCTTCTTCGGTAGTTTCTGGCCCAACGCTTAATCGTAAAGTTCCAATGGCATATTCCCGCGGTACATTCATGGCTTTCAGTACAGATGAGTATGACTGCGTCTGACAGGAGGAAGAATGACACGCAGAACCGGCACTGCATGCAACTAAACTTCCAATGTTCGCTAGTAGTTCTCCACTGCGAACACCTTTTAACCCTATGGAGAGAGTGTTTGGCAATCGATGCTTCGGATCTACAGGTCCATTCGTACGAATGATAGTAGAATTGCCAGGCCCGCTATTCTCCAAGTTTTGGGTAATGTTGAGTAATAACCGCTCCCTCATCGATTCCATGTGACGTGAATTGTACTTCCAACAGTCCATTCCATGTCTACTCTCAAGTAACATGGTCGCCGCGCGACCGATTCCTACGATGTAGGGTACATTTTCCGTTCCTCCTCTTCTACCACCCTCCTGACCACCTCCCATCAGCAGGACGCTCCCTCCATCCATAGGATTTTTCCTTCCGCTTCCAATGAAGACATTCGGACGGATATACAATGCCGCAATTCCCTTCGGTGCACCGAACTTGTGCCCAACAATTGTTACCATATCTGCACCATGTGTGGGATCCGCCAGTCCACGTAAATCAATTTTGCCAACAGCTTGTGCTGCATCAGTATGAAATAAAACTTTTCGTTCTCTGCATAGCTTTGCTAATTCAAATACTGGTTGGATAGATCCCACTTCATTATTAGCAGTCATGACAGTGACGAGTGCAGTGTTTGTTTTGATTTCATTTATGATGTCTTCTGCAGACACTATTCCTTCGTTATTCACTGAGACATATGTGACTTCAATTTTAGGTGTCAAAATGCCAGCGGCTAAGTAGGAATTCAAGCATTGAGTTATAGCAGGGTGTTCGATATTGGTAGAAATCACGTGAAGCATCCCATTTTCGTCCGCTTTGCCCGACAGTAATGCCAGCCGAATGGCAAGATTATTTGATTCAGTACCGCATCCAGTGAACACAATTGATTTCTCGGCAATGGAGAATTGTTCGTCGCGACCACAGTGGCTATAGAACTGGATCAGACTTAGCAAAGACTGTCGAGCCTTTTTCACTGCGCGCTTCGGCTCTTGTCCAAAATAGTGCGACGACGATGGATTGCCAAAGTGCTGTGTAAAATAGGGAAGCATCGCCTCCAAAACAGGTGGGTAGATGGGCGTCGTTCCATTGTAATCGAGGTAGACGGCTTCACTCCGTTGGTCGCAGGCGCTCATTATTACTGCAATCTGAGGAGGGGGATGGTGCATGCATGCTCTATTATTATCTCTAGAGAGAAAGCCAACTGTTGCTGTTGCTGTCAAAAATTAGGGGTCGTGTTCCCGCCAAACACAAAAAGTGAGAAGTGGCCGTGTAGTACTCTACCGTGTAATAAAAAGATCAGAAGTACAGCCATACAAAATGATAAGATAGGCAGAGGAAATAATGACACGAGATTATGAGTTATCATCGTCTTGATGTATCGTGGGGATTGTTCGTCGAAGACAAAGCAGTGTTACCGAGAGCGGAAGTACTACTAATTGATACTTCGTCATCTACTAATGTATTTACCTTACTATTGCATTATTTCCTTTAAAGTTTCATTGGAATAGATTCCGGTACTAATTCACCATCTTCATTCAAAATCATCTCAGTTGGGAATTTTTCCACACGATACTTCAATGATTTGTGTCGTTTCTTCTCGGGCTCGACGAAGTCGAATGAATCTTCATCACTCACACCTTCAATAAACACTGTCATCCCAGCTTCAATTTCTCCTCCGATGAGCATCTTGCTCAGCTTGGTCACCACGGTCTGCTCCAGGTATCGCTCGACAGGTCGGGCACCATAGTTTCGATCGTAGCTTGCTTCTAAGATTGCTTCTGTGCCACTCTTTTCAAGAACAACTCGGATACCCAGTCCAGCAAGTCGCTTCTTCACGCCATGCATTGCCTTGTGGCATACCTTGCTTAGTTCTGCCGCACCCAGAGCATTGAACATGATGATGCCAGAAAGCCTATTGAGGAATTCAGGTGAAAAGTGAGATCGAACAGCTGCCATAACATGTCCCCTAGCCACTTCTCGAGAATGCTCAGGTGATGCCTCGTCGCAATTAAGTAGGAAATTGGCTCCAAGATTACTCGTGAGAATGATCACAGTGTTTGTAAAGTCAACAGTCCGTCCTCTGCTATCCGTCAACCTCCCTTCGTCAAGCACTTGCAGCAATAACGTTAGGACCTTTTTATGTGCCTTCTCGACTTCGTCGAACAGTACGACCGTGTAAGGCTTCCTTCTCACTGCTTCGGTTAATTGGCCTCCTTCATCGTGCCCAATGTAGCCTGGCGGTGCACCAATGAGACGAGCTGTTGAGTGCTCCTCTGTGTATTCACTCATATCGATCCGAACTAAATTACGCTCATCTCCATCATAGAGTTCAGAGAACAATGCCTTTGCCAACTCGGTTTTACCACAGCCCGTAGGACCAATGAACAAGAACGATCCATCAGGCTGCGATGGTCTTGCGAGGCCGGCCTTTGATCGCATGATACAGTCGACCACGTTGTTCACAGCTCCGTCTTGACCAACGACCCGTTCCTTTAGTCTATCTCCAAGGTGTAGGAGGCGCTCACGTTCTGTCTGCGACAACTTGTTAGCTGGTATACCAGTCCATCGAGATATTATTTCAGTAATATGTTTTGGTAGGACAACCTCCAATGCAAGTGATTCATCGTCATCATCGATTCTATCTGCCTGATCAGCTTTTCGCTCCTCTTCTTCCTTTGTGATTTTGGCAATATGCGTTTTGAGATCTGGTATAGCTCCATACTTCAAATCGGCTGCCTTTTCATAGTTTCCAATCCTTTCGGCGGCGGCAGCCCTTGCCTCCAAATTAGCCAATTTCTCCTTCGCAGTTTTCAATTCCTCGGCACGACCGCGATCCGCCTGCCACTTGGCCATCAGTGGCTCAAGTTCCTCTCGTAAATTGGCAATTTCGGCTTGTACCTCCTTCCGCCGTTTTTTCGATGCCTTGTCTTTCTCACGCCCGAGTGCCGTCGATTCAATCTCAAGCTGCATAATCTTTCGTTCGAGGACATCAATCTTCTCCGGACGAGAATCCAATTGTACACGTCGTGTAGAAGCAGCCTCGTCCACAAGATCAATGGCCTTATCTGGCAAGAACCGATCCACAATGTATCGATCACTGAGTTGTGCCGCCGTGATGATGGCGGCGTCAGAGATGCGCACTCCATGGTGAGCCTCGTATCTATCCGTAAGTCCGCGCAAAATACTGATGGTTGCCTCCACAGAAGGTTCATTGACTAATACCTTCTGAAAACGTCGTTCAAATGCGGCATCCTTCTCAATGTGTTGTCGGTACTCCTCTAACGTAGTGGCACCGATCATACGCAGTTCTCCCCGAGCGAGCATGGGTTTCATGAGATTGGCCGCGTCCATGGCCCCATCACTTTTGCCAGCACCGAGAATTAGGTGGCATTCATCCACAAACAGTATGATCTTTCCATTCGCCTTTTTGCATTCCTCCAGTACCGCACGCAGTCGCTCCTCAAATTCTCCTCGATACTTGGCCCCGGCAACGAGGGCGCCCATGTCCAGTGTTCGCAATGCTACATCCTTCAATGTTAGCGGGACATCTCCATCTAATATCCGTTTGGCCAGTCCTTCCACGACTGCAGTCTTACCCACTCCTGGCTCACCGACTAGACAAGGATTGTTCTTCGTTCGGCGACAAAGTATCTGAATGATACGACGTATCTCCTCATCACGTCCGATGGTAGGATCTAGTTTCCCCTCGTCGGCAGCCTTCACCAGATCAATACCGTACTTTTCCAACGCTTCATATGTCTCCTCGGCAGAAGTGGAAGTGACCTTCCTCCCACCACGGATTTCCTCAGTTGCTTTAGTTGCCAACTTCTTGGTCAAACCGCAACTCTCCAATGTCTCCTTGGTTACATTGTCGTCGTAGATGGCTGTAACGAGATGATCGAGTGCCATTAAACTATCCCCATTAGCCTTGGCCGAAGACATGGCACGTTGAATGACCTTTTGCAAATTCAATCCAATGGTTGCCTCGTGCGGGGGTGGACTTTGCGTTGGTTTCTTCAAAATGGCCCGTTGAATGGCTTGACGGATTTGACGCACATCTACCACAGTCGTCATACCCGATCCAGGACCACCACCCCCATTTAGGGCGGCATCGGTCTTGGCTACGACACGTGCACCAATACTGTCGTCGTTCGCAAAGAGCGCGGACGCAAGGTGGATGGGTTCGGCGGTGGCATGGCCATTGTCGCGAGAGATGGCAAGAGTCTGCTCGAGAATCTTGGTGGTGGCATCGGTCATTGTGCGATTGTCTGTCATGATTGATGGTGTTGATGTTGTTGTTGATTATGATGTTGAATAAAATATTTATTTTTGTCGTTTGAGAGAAAGTGCAATGAATGCAGTTGTTCAAATTATGAGGCATTGACATGATCGAGTGAAAAGAGGGGTGGTAAGTAAAAGAGAGAGGCGCGGGAGACGACACCACCATGGTCATGGTGACGATGTGTTGATGAGGATTTCTTTCGAAGTGGTGTCAAAAAAAAGAGTTCGATGGCCCTCTTTTTCTCTCCCGCCAAAATCAAAATTCCCGCCTTTCCTCGTCCAGTTCCATCCAACCATGACGAGGACCCAATCCTTCACGACGCACTTCCTACCCTCCCTCTCCTCCAAGCTGGGCATACTCACTCTAAACAATCCCAATTCGCTCAATGCATTGAATCTCGACATGATACGCAGTATGGTTCCCACGCTCATTGCTTGGCAAGAGCGAGGACCAACCGCCGCCCGCGGCGGCGACGTCGACGGCGGGGACGGACAAGAAAATGCCGTAATTCGAGCTACCCTCATGATTGGATCGCCGTACACCACAAAATCTGGACAGACCAAGCCAGCCTTCTGTGCCGGTGGAGATGTCAAGGCCGTATATTTCGCTGGATTACAAAAAGACAATTCATTACAATCCAACTTTTTTCGGGAAGAGTATCAATTGAATCATTTGATCGCCACACAGTCACCCAACATGCCACAGATCTCGATTTGGGATGGGGTGGTCATGGGAGGGGGAGTGGGATTGTCCGTTCATGGAAAGTATAGAGTTGCGACGGAAAATACCGTGTTTGCCATGCCAGGTACGATGAGAATTTCGACACTCCTGAAGATGCTAAATTGTGTGCTCAATTCTATCCATTCTACATCATGTCCCGTTCAGAATGCAATATTGGGTTCTTCCCGGACGTCGGTGGAACATGGTGGATACCACGATTGAAGCTCTACGATCAATGGCGCACAAAAAGTTACGTGGGTGGCGTCGGGAATTACTTGGCATTGACCGGTGCTCGGTTGAAGGGAGATGATCTGTTGTACGCTGGTATTGCCACACACTTTATACAATCAAATCGATTGGAGGAGTTCAAAAAATCCCTCATTGATGCAACTGCGATGGGGAATAATTCCGAAAGTGATAATTCCTCGCCCAGTTCGGAAGATTGTGCTGCTGATGTTCTTACCTCATTCCACGATGCAAGCATTGATGTGGAAAACTCCTTTTTGGCAAGAAATAGAAACGATATTGATCATGCCTTTGACGGAATGGATTCGATTGAAGAAATCCTTGTTTCGTTAGAAAGCATGGGTCCAAACTCTCAATTTGGTACATCGACGTTATCAATATTGAAATCGTTATCGCCCACAAGCCTCAAAGTGACCTTGGAGGGTTTGAAACGAGGCGCCAGAGCACAATCGATCGGACAGGCACTTCAAATGGAATACAGAATGGCCATGGCTTTCATGAGAGAAGGTAGTGATTTCTACGAGGGCATTCGAGCGGCATTGGTTGATAAAGATGGGAAGCCAAAGTGGAACCCGGCAAATTTGCACGAGGTATCAGAGGATATTGTAAACAGCTATTTTGAGGAGTTGGGCGAAGACGAGCTTTGTCTTACTAGTAAGGATAATGCGAAACTGTAACACTAGTGAATGGTAAGCAATTCATTTTACTATTAAGCGGACACATCTCGCCTCTGAAAGATATGGTATTGAAGCCATCGCAAATCTTCGTCAGCTGTCTTGACAACGACTGACCTACTCTTTTTCATTCGCAATATTTTTGTGAGATCTTTATTGCCGCTAAGCACCCATGATTCGCATCCGTGGGCTTCACGCCGGAGGAACTCTCGCAACGACACCCAGCTTTCATCAATATCTTCTGTCAGCCTCAATCCCCATGGTGGGTTGCAAACGAATACGGTGCGGCCGACTTCCACTTGCCGTAAGACATTCGCAGACTCTTCTCCACCAAGAGTCCAATCTATGCAGTCTCTTTCGGATAACGACACAATGGAACCAACTCCTGCATTTCGTATGGATGACTTTGCCAAATTAGCAGCACGCGGATTCTTCTCGTTGCACAATATTTTCACATTACTTTGTGCATACTCAGTTGGCGAACGCGCCCACATCATACCTGACTTTGCTCGTTGTGTTGCTTCTGACAGGAGCTCATCCCACAGCTTGATATTGCTGAAATGTTTCCATCTTACGCAAGGAGGATGACGATGTGGATTCTTGCGACGACCGTCATCAGCTCCACGCCAAGATGCGATTCGCGATAGTCCTGGAGCCATATCGCAAGCGATCATTGCCGCCTCAATCGGCAACGTCGCACTTCCTGTCATCGGATCGACCAAAGTAGCACCCTTGCCATCACTTCGTGCTGCCGAAATGAGTTTATCCCAACCGGCTTCCAAGAGCAGCCCAGCGGCAAGAGTCTCTTTCATTGCGGCACGATGAATAGGCGTCTCAACGGATGCATGTTGTTGATGACTATGACGGTTATTTTCTCCCCATTTATTGCCATATTCTTCGTCATCGTCCACATTAGAATTGTCGATCCTGTACCCTCTCCGATGCAAACTTCCACCAGAATGCAAGCATCTATACAAATCTACATCTGCAACGACTTCCTCTTGTTCATCATGCATTGCGCCAAAGCTTTCTCGTCTGTTTCTACCGCTAGATCGGCTATTTTCACTACTCACTCTCCTCCCTTTTAAGAACACAACTAACGGAACATCTGGGTCTTCTACGTCTACGTTTGGCCTGTCCCCATCATCTCTTAGCTCTCTCACTGCATCAACTAATGCATTCTTGACTGTGAGCGCAGTGAAATGCCCGTGGCATAATTCTTTAGGAACCTTGGAGGCGTATATAGTACTGACAGAAAGAGTCAAGAGCCCTCCTGAACCATCCCCGAGTAAACTAGGTGTATGCAAAGCGGATTTTGTGAATTCCATCAAATCATCTCTATTTCGGATCCCTTGCGAGAAATCATTTTGATACGCAAAATCATGTGCAGACTGATCCTCACACGATGATGCAATTAATTCCATGATTTTGTGGGCTGTTCTGCACCATAATATAGACTTGAGACCAATTATTGGTGCTCCTTCGAACCGCACCCCGCTTTTTCCTTGCGTCTCAACCCTAGAGGCGCCCAGCCCAATCAATTCAGAGGCCAGCGTATCTTGCAAGCCTGGAATACACGTAGCAAAGTAAGTTCGAATATCATCAAGCTCATCACCCCTTTCGGTAATATTGGGAACAACTTTACCCTGATAACTGTCCTCGCCGATGTACCAATCATCATAATCATCGGTATTGACGGTAGCCATTGAGACATGTTTGGTTCCACGTCGAGAGACACACTTAAATGGAAATGCAGCAATTCTGTTCGATGTGGTTCGAAATGCTTGTGATCCAGGGAATAGAATAGCCATTGAAATGACGGTGATCAGGATGGTGACCATGATCTTTTATTCTGCTGAGTTTTCCTAAAGGGAGGAGAAGAGGAGTGAGGTGAGAGGTGGTGGATGGAGTGTAGACTTGGTTGGCGATGGTGAAGGAAGCGGTGATGTGCCAAAAGCATATTAATTCCTACGTGGGAGACATGTGACGGCAGTGTTTTCATTGTTTGGAAAACGATACTACCAATATTGACAAGACAATATCCCATATCTTACTCCTTACATATATCACTGACTTTACCGTTTTCATTCCCTTCGTGAGGAGCAGTTTTCAGCAGATTTCGATTGCACCAAATTCCGTCACACAATATTGTTGGAAGCGGGGGTGCAGGGGTTCCTGGATGGCTGATACAGTTGGAAACACTCTTTCTGTACAGTAGACATGTACCATGCGCCCATTTGTAGCAATCGTCTTTGCCGCATTGACAGCTTTTTATGATCCCGTTTGGCTTCGGTGGACGAAAGCACAACGAACATTCAGGTTGTCGCAAATCAATCTGTGGATGATTGTCCTTAGCAGGAGATGTCGATGGTGTAGATTCGGCATATGACAAATGGCGAGAGGAAGAATCGGGTGTTCGTTGGAGAACTGCCAGTAGAGGAATCTTGGTAACATGATCAGAGAGTGAGCCGTTGGATTCCTCGGCGCCCAACGAATTGATGTTGTCAATATTTGAAGAGCGAGGGGTTGATCTATTCATCTGGATTTCAATACCTTCGCTTGCTTCGTCCCATTCCATGAACTGTTTTGCGGGTGTTTCGTTTTGTCGTATCAATGATTGAGCACTAAGTGTCTGATTCTCACGCTTCAACTCCTCCATTGCCTTGTTCAGAGATGTGATCGCAGCTTCCGACTCGACCACCGCTGCATTGGCCGTAGTCAAGGCATCTCGGGCCTCTCGTAACTCTGCTTCCACGACCTTTGATTTCTTCATTCGATCGCATTCTGTTTCTCGAATCGCCTGCAATTCATTCCGCATCGTATCAATATCTTGTTGCAAAACTGCTCTCAGTTTCATCTCTTCCTCAACAGCAATCTTTTCTTCTCTAATCTGATTCAATTGAATTTTCAGCGACTTCATGGCTCTGTCACATTCTTCCTTTTGAGTGCGCTCAACCGAAAGTATTGACTGCAATTCTTGCAATTGAGAAGAAAGCGACTCGACACGAGCAATTGCGACAGACTCGGCGTTGTTTGCTACTTCCAATTTCGACTCTAGAATGACTTTGGATTGTATGACAATTGCATTTTCCTGCTGCAAATTCTGAACTTGTGATTGCGATTCTTCCAGTTCCTGGTGGATGGTGAACGAAAATGGCAATGAGACGAGGTAACCTTTAAAATTGGCAGTAAGCATCAAACAGTGGAACTCACATGCCGTAATCTTGCGCACTCATCCGTCTTCTCTTGCACTAAATCTTGCAACAACGTCATCTCGGCCCTGATGTTGAACGATTTTCTTCGATTTTGTATTCTATGGTAGTTGTTCTCTTTGTTTTCATCAGTGCCTTTACTTCGTTTCTTACCTGATAAATAGTTACTAGGTTCGTCTACATCCCACGATTCGACAACAAGAGGCGCAAGCCCATCTGCAACAATCTTCAACGCTGATGTGACGAGAGCCTTTACGTTGGCGCCACGTCCGGTAGGAATCTGTTTGTCCTCACTATGAGATCGGTGGAGGTCAGGAGCAATATTGGTTGCGATTGTCTCCTTGGTGGATATTGATAGAACGCTACTATGACGACGATTTAGTGCATTCGTCATATATTGACTGCTGTCGACATCGATCTCGTTTTCAGCTTCAATTGGTCTGGAAGGTGCAATATTGTGTAACATTGCCGTCGAATCGCTATTGCCCATTCTCCCATCTTGTGCTTGTGGTGATACTCGAAAAATGTTCTCTTTGAATCTACTCTTTCTGCAATGACTGTCGTCCTCGTTTTCAGAGTTTGACGGTGAATCGTCAATTAGGGATTCAGTTGCCCATAATTGCGTAGTGTGTCTCTCCTCCCGTTGATGGACGGAATGGTGGTGATCCATTCGTGCCTTTTCGACAGTTGTAGGAATGGCATACTTGTCATTATCATGAATTGTAATGGTTGGCATAATTCTGGTGATTGTGTCTCTTCTATTCGACTTTTCCTTGCGAGTTGCTAAAACGGTCGCGACAGTAAATGTTGTATCGTCATCAACAAATTCACCTTCACTGTTATTCCCGTAGTTTGACAAGTCGTCATCGCTGTCATCGAAGAGGGACGCCATATTAACTATCAGTTTACACTGCGAATAAACGAATTCTTAACCTCACAGCTCACAGCTATGCACCACATAGAGGACTACGGCCACAACATGATCTTCGTTGATCATCAACATCATAATAATATGTCGAGTTGATGTGGGTGTGGAAAGATAGTATCTCTTGTAGAATGGTAAAGGTATTGGTTGTTCTGACTGCTGACGACTTCATGCCATCGGCGAGCGAGGCCTTCGTTTGACACCGCCTCAGTTTTCGCGACTCGAACCGTGTCGTTTTCGCAGAGAGTGATACTTATCTCTCTCTCTCTCTCTCTCTCTCTCTCGAGAGAGAGAGAGAGAGAGGGAGAGATAAGTATCACTCTCTGCGAAAACG
>JALLBB010000021.1:0-58366 GCA_036939735.1 Discostella stelligera | reverse complement strand
CATTTTGCCATCGTCTCGTTGCATTCCATGATGGATGCAAAAAAGACTTGGTGATTGAGGTGTGGTTTGTGTTTGTGGGCCTCGTAGATACGATACTTAGTAAATCACGAGTAGAATATCAGGTAGAATTTTTGGGAAGTATTCGTCTAGTACTTCATGTCATAACAACATTGTCATTGGGTGTACTTAATCGTAACAATAATGCCTCAGTCTCCTCTGTTCGAGGGTCTCTCCCTCGAACAACCCTCGTTGCTCACCATCACATTCCCCAAAAACAATGACGGCAACTATGTCGCACTGGGGGCCACATTGGCCAATCATGATACTGGATTGACCAATGAGATGATGGCTCCTGGATTTGCCTCCATTGGTGCCCTGTTGGAGGAGGAGGAGGATATTGACAATAACAGTGGTGGTGGTGGTGGTTATGTTGGTGAAGCACATCACCAATCCCTAGCTAGAAAATACGGTGTCAAAGTGGGGGATTACATCGTGGGTATTAACGGAGTGGGATATCGAAGATTTCCGCCGGATTTTCCCTATGAGACATTGAAAGATGTTACCATACAACCACAGCATCGACAAGATGAGGACGGCGGCGCAAATGGTGCGAATAAAGATGATGACGAAAACGAAACCAATGATGTAGTCGTCGAAGAGGATGCGGAGGGCAAAAAACAACCAACAAGCAACGATTACCAATTACTCTACCGAGTCCTATCCGGAAAATCGGGCACGCTCTACCCCCAACTACTATCCAAAATTAAACAAATCAAATTAGCCTCTACGGCTACTGCTACAGCTGCACCACTCGTTCTACATCTCGAGCGATTCACCTGGGACTCTCGCGTCCACTCCTGGTCGCGATTCCTATCGGCACGGAATGGACACGTCCCCTCGGCCATGATGGCCATGCAACAACACGAGGCCTGGCGTTCCACGTTCTTTCCCATCGATTTGACGTCTCCGTCATTGCAGAAATTGTTAAAGGCGCAGGCGGTGAGCGAAATCGATGTCGTGTCATCATCCACAACAACAACAACAAGGAATGCCATCGCTCCAGTGGTCTACATTGATTTTGCCAAACTTCAATCCATGGCGGGGACTACAAATACTAATACAACAACAACAACATCTCCCCTCCTTGCCGCTTCCGAAAACAATAGTATTGACTCCTCCGATGATGTAATCAAGGCATTCGTCATATACACCGAAACCCTCCTTGACAAGGCATCCTCCGATCCACGCTCTCCCAAACTATGCCAATTCGTCGACCTCACCGGCGTCACCATCCAAGCTGGGATTCAACCAGGCATACTCAAAAAGTTGTATAGTACCTTTGAACCGAACTATCCGGAGACATTGCAAAAGATGGTATTGTATCCGGTGCCGCGAGTGATGGCGCGCATCGTCGATGCCATGCTATCGTTCGTGAACGAACATACGCGGAAGAAATTTATTATTACCGATGATTTATGGTTGGTTTGTAAGGAATTGGGATGGAATTGGAAGGAGATTACCGAGGAGTTGGATGGGAGCGTGAATAGATATATGAAGAAGCATTTGCGACACGGATTGTCGTTTGTGTTTGATTGATTAGAATGGAACATTACATCTATCCTGCATCGGGCAATAGGTATAACGAACAATGGAACGTCCGAACATGCATGTCAGTAAAAAGAGGCGGTTGGAATCGGAGACGAGGAAAGGACAATAAGAGAGGACACAGAGAATATTCGAGAGTGTGCGCAGTAAATTCAAACACTTGTCTACATCATAATCTTTCTCTTCTTCAACAACAACCTCCTCTCCTCGTGTTCCTCTCCCTCCATTGTCACCCTTCGTGACCACCGACGTTCTTGCTTGGGATGTTTAGTAGGATGATGGTTCGCCGTCGTCGTCGCCGTCGGAGGAGGAGGAGAAGCGGTCGCGACAGTAGTATGGGTCTTGCGCAATAATTGAACCGGCACCCCATGTTCAATTATTGGTGCTGCTGACACGTTTCTGTTGGGTGCCACCGCGGGGAAGTAGTTGTCTTCTTCCACGCCATCATCATCAGGATAGGCAGCAGCACGCGCGGCCAAGGCATCGCGTCGTCCGGTCTCCGCTGCCACGAGGCTCGACCAAGCGGTCAATTTGGCACTGGCCTCGGCCAGTGCCGATGCCTTCTCCTCGACACTCGGTAGTACATCATCATCATCCGAATGATGCACATTCTTCGAATTCAATAATTCTTGATACTTGAGAAAGGATCGGATGGCCAAATACTTGTTTTTGCGTCGAGTGGGATAGATGATTAATTCGAGTCCCCGAAGGGACGATGGCGCAAAGATGGCATCTTCCCGCGCGGCCTTGGCCAGTGAGTATTGCTCCGGCGACAGCAATTCTCGCGATAACGTGCAAGTGGCCTGAGTTTCACGGTACATGGCATTCAGTTCGGACTTGGTGTAGTACAATGCTTTTTTTCGGTCTTCCGCGTCGACGTTGTTGGCGTTCTTGTTGTTGTTGCCGACAATAACGACTGGGTCTCGTCTTCGGGTGTCGAATGCGACGGTGCATGTGGGGCTAAAGGTCACTTTCTTTTTTATGATGGGCGGCGGCTGCTGCTGCTGCTGGATGTGGATGGAGGGCAAGGTGTGGTGGTGGTGGTGGTTAGGTTCTCGTCTCGAACCACTGAAAATGCTCCTGCCACTGCTGTTGCTACACTTTCGTTCCATCCACTCCTGGTAGTCACGAGAATGATGGGCATTGTTGCATTCCATTGGAACTCGGCCTTGAAAGTTTACATATGCCGGGATGATCGAGGGCGACAAATGTGAGGGTGGCAGTCGATGTTTTAGAATACCACCAACGACAGGTTGATCACTCTTGTTATCGAGAAAGAATGAAACTGCTGGCTTGTAGCTAGTTTCTGGAGTAATACTATTACAACTGGGAGTAAAGCATTTGATGTTCTTATTGACCATCATCGGTGGTGGATTTGGATGACGACGATGTTGAAACAATGGCGGAGGAGGACAATTGGTGGCAGACATTTTCTATTGCATTTAATAGGATGATGAACGATTGTGGTGGTAGTGAGTTGGCAGTGGGTTGTTGTTGCTGTGATTGAACCAGAATTTTGTGAAACCATGAATCTTCTGCTGTGCTTCGGGTTGTTTATTTTGCTAAGTATGCGAACGGCCCCTGGGGGGCGGGTGTCGAAGATCAAAGCGTGTATGCAATCTATCATCTCTGATCGTCTCTTGTCGTCTTAAGAGAGAGAGAGAGAGACTATCATCATCTACCACAACAACTAATACCATACCTGTCAACAACTCTTCTCGTTTCCAGTTAAGTTACAGTTCCCAGTTCCCAATCACGTCTGATAACTCCTCTCCGACTCATCATTCGGTCTACATCAACAAACGATTGTTCGGAGAAAGGAACTCTAGTCCCTACAAGCAGGCAACGCTCGGTCGTGGATGGGGTGCTCTCTCAGAGCAGTAGGGTCATGCACGATCACCATGTTCCATGTCCAGTCCATTATGAGCGAGGGCCACTTACGTACGTACATACTTCCTACTCACAATACACACAACACACTCCAAACTACAGCAAACAATAAACAATGGTCTCAACCAACCTTCACACCCAACAAGCCCATCAGCTCGGGATCATACCACACTGCATGATCCCGTGCAATGTGCAGAATCCCCCAAACACACTGCCCAATAGAGATCATACAATGCACCACCGCCCAACAGAGACACTCACTCGGGTCCACGCCACCAAACCAAGCCATCACAATACTTGCAAGAGAATACACCACTACTGCCGCATAGTAAAAGAAGCCACACCAACATCACCACCAATAATTTCATCAAACTTGAGCTTGAACCAATTGCAAAATCTTTGCAACCAGCCACCGCACAAACTATGAACACCACCAACTCATCTACCATATAAACCACCGCATCCAATGTCTGGACTAGAGTATGATCCAACAATGACAGAATACCTCCCACCTGCTAATATCCAAAACATAGTAGTGACCAAACACATAGTCCTCAGCCACATCCCCATCATTCTTCTTCCCCTCCACCAAGGTGGATGGATTCACCATTGATGCACAGAATGGATTGATTGGTATCGCTTCCATCTGATGGAACCACTCCCGACAATCCGACCAAGAACCATTGAAACCATCCATCGATCTACCTTGCTGCTACATGCTTGTCCCTGAGCCTGCTGCCACTGCCTGCCCACTACACTTACATTGTACCCTGTCTTGCTCGTATCTCACTTGTAAATTACCAAGCCACATAATAGGGACCGCTGACCAAGTATTATGAATCCATATTGTGGTAGATGGACTGTAGCATATTGTTGGCCACGCAGAGGGAGTGGCACCTTCTCACCATGCCACCAAGAAAATAATTGAACCTGTCTTTGAAAGGTAGAAGGAGACAGTGCGTGTGTTTGTAGGAGGCCGGCGGCTGCCATGGTTGTGATGCCGCGAATTATTTGCCCGGTGAGTTCTGAGACAGACACCAAAAAAAGGTCAGTACGTTTGTACGTAGGATTACGTACAAGTGAAGTGTCATCTCAGAACCCCCCTTAAACTCGTAGCGTCAAAAATCTTCACGCGCGCGTCCCACCATGTCAAAAATCTCAAAATCATGATGTCAAAAAAGACAATTGATTTGAAATATGTACTATGATAGCAGAAAATAACAGCTCTGTACAATAACATCATATCCTGCCTGGGGGTAACCATTCAAGAGAGTTTAACTGTTTCAACAACTTAAACCTTCACGTAAGTTGTTGGTTCATTGTAACTGGCATCATTTTTGCAAATAATAATTACAGTTAAGAAATGAATAGCCTTGTCAAGACAGCTTTCTCAACCAAATCTGCTCTCGACAAAAAGAATTTCCCTCTAGTTACCAAAGTCGAGCGTCTGCTGCTGTGCTCCTCCGACAATATTACTCCTGGCCGGTGGCTTCATCTTAAAGATGCGTAGCTTCGGATCAGTCTGTAGATTAGACACATCCTGGGGCGTAATGAAAATGAATTGTCGATGATCCATCGTCTTGGCTACTCTCACGAGATTGTCCATGGCAATTTTTCGGGCGACAGGATCAAGGAATACATCGAATTCGTCCATGACGCGGAAGGGAGTTTCGAGGCATTCGCCGATAGCAAGGAGGAGTGATAACGTAGCAAAACTCCGCTCACCACCACTTAGGGCCTTGACGTCCTTTGTCTGGGTGTGCTCATCCATGTTGCTCTGCGAGGATGTCCAAGTCAAGAAGTTTCAATGACAAGGGTGTGATAACACATGAGAATAGATGACATGATTTACTAACCTTCTGAACAACCAAATTCAATGTTTTATTCTCATGATCAAATTCCACCTCCCCAGAACTCCCTTTTTTGTTCAACATTTCATCGAATCCAAGATTTGTCTGTTCGGCAATGTGGCCACGGAACTGTCTCCACCGTTTCCTTCGTTCCTTCAGATCACCCGTCAAGGCAGCGACATTGGATTCAATCATATTGATCTGCTCCATTTTAGAATCGAGGTCCTTCTTTGCACGAAAGTACTTGTCACGTGCAACGGCTGGGTCTGACTCGCTCATATTACGACGCTGCTTTTCCTGATCAATTTTTTTTAACTTGCTTTGAAGCTTGCTCTTGTAATACTTTGAGTCGTTGGGGACCTCAATAGCTTCAATTCCTTCAAGGTCTTCTTTGGTTGGCTCGAGATCGACGTCCTCGCCATGAGGGAGCTCACCACCATTGGCCTCCTTCAACTGAAACATTTTGGCATCCCGTTCGTAACTGAATTGCATTTTCTGTGCACCAGCGAGTGCTTCATTGACTTTACCCTTGATCTCCGCCACCAGGTGCTCTTGTTGATTCACAGCTTCTTGCATCTGTTCAACTTTGGCACGAACCTTGTCCAACTGTTCCATACGACGGGTTTGGCCTTTCACAATGTCCTCCATCTTTTCTTCGAGCTTTTCCATTTCATTCATGATCTTGACATTCCGCGAAGTTACTTCGTCGAGCTGCTTCTTTTTTTCCTCCACAGCGGGTTGAAGAGATTCTATCTCCTGCAACACTGAAGCCTCCTTTCTCTTCAAATCTTGCACAGCGGCATCTGCCTCTTGGATGTCTCTCTCATACTCTGTTGTGTCAATGGTGGGCGCCTCCTCAGATGTCTCGGCCTCATCTTTCAGCTTGTCCAGAGTAACTTCCATCTCCTTGATACGACTTATGAGCTTCTTGTATTGTTCATTGGCCACGTTCCAATCCTTCTTGTGCTTGTAAGCGGCCTCTTTCACCCCCCTTTCTTCCTCTTTGTTCCTCGCCAATTCCTTTTGCAGTGCTGTCATCTCATGCTTAATGGATTCAATCGCCGCGGACCTATCGACGCCAATGGTTTGCTTCAAACCACGATCGTTACCCACCATCATCATGTTGCCCATCTTTGCCTCCCAATAATCTCCATTGGGCAAGAAAAACACCTTACGAATCTTCCCACCCTTAATAGAACACTTGCCATTGTTCTCCCTAAGAAGGAGGGCACGTTCACTGCTCTCCTTGGATTCTGCAAGTGCCGACGTATCTATATTAGCATGGTCGACTAAAAAGTTGAATGCCATGGCATTTTCCACATTCAAGACACTCGTGATAGTCTCAACTCCAGGCGGAGGCTCGGGAACATTATACTTCTGTTTCGTCGATTTTGGACTAATGCGGTACAGGGGACAATCGCGAGGCCCGCATCCTACCTCTCTACGGAGTTTGTTCATCAACTGCAAATCGCTTTGGTTGGTCACGATGAATCGATCGAGGGCCCCTGGACCGATTGCAGATTCCGCAATTTTGGCAAACATTTCCTTGCCATTGACAATCTTGACGTACATTCCGACGGGACCCGCAACAGGGCCCTGGAATTTTTTGGACCTTTCTGCCTTTTGGACAGCCTGCGTAACAAAAGCATTGACGGACCATTGCATGTCAACATCACAGGAATAAGATATCAAATAGCACTAGTGAAAAGATATGTTTCTAACCTCATATAAAGCCTTGCACTTGCTCCCAAACACTGCCAGAGCAGCCATCCCATCGCGACTTTCCTGCTGCATTGCATTCAACTTTTGCTGCACCCCAGCCAGTTGCTTCTCTGTCCCCTCCATAGTCTCCCTCACTTGATTAACGGCCGGCTCAATATCCTGATAATTACGAAGATGTTTGCTTATTTCCTCCTTGAGTGGCTCCACTTGATCTCTGGCACGTGCCAGGTCATTTTCGGTTTGAGCAATTTTACGTGTCCGAGCTCGTTCCTCTTCCGCGACATTGCCCTGACTTTCCAATATATGACGGCGGGCCTGTTCGAGACGACGAACTGCATTCGCATGCTTCTTCTTCTCCTGGGCCAATTCTCGCGATAAAAGTCCACGCTCACGTTCCTTCGACTTGATGGGAGCCTGGGCTGCCTTGACATCGTTCTCCAATTGCATCTTGTCCTCAGCGGCGGCCTTCGCCTCCTCGGCAAGTTCTTTAAGTTGTCTGTTCACCTCCATTTCTTGATCGTCCGTGACATCGATGGATTGTTCTGCCGTGGTGAACTCCGCGCGACGTTTCTCGAGTGCCTTTGCGTACTTGTGAGCTTTCTGAGAGGGGGATGGAACGGAATCCACAAAGTAATCCACATGTACATGAGTTGAGTTGAGACTGGAATAATCGATGACAATAAAGTCTCCCCCCATCACCCGTTCCAACATTCGTACAAGACAAAAGCTTTCTTCACCTACCTTCATCTCCTCGTGCAACTCCTCCCTAAACTCTCTGTGCACACTCCATCCATAATTCGCACGCAGCTCTTGCACCTCCACCTCCAACTTGTCCAATTCCTGAAATTGTTCCCACTCTTTTTTCAATTCACGCGTATTCTCGATCGAACCCTGGATGTTTTCCAAGGCACGTTCTCGCGTGGCACTTTGTTCCAAAATGTTGTCGGTAATACTGGCATAGACTCGATCGAGTCGTTCGAGTTCCGTAGCCTTGGTGAAGAATTCGTACTTATCCTCCGCCTTGCCCGTTAGGAATTTCTTCGCCTCCTCTTGATCCAACACGGCCACGGGATTCTCCACCTGAATGTTGAGTTGATCGAGCATGGCGTCCAAATCTTTCTTGGACCGGGAGCGTTCTTTCCCGTTGGAATCGAGGAGTTTGTATCCATTGAATCCCCCCGAGCGGAGGGAGATGATGCGTTCCACGGTGATGTAATCCCCGTAGACGTCGGGCATGTATCCGTCGGCGCCCTTGTTGAGCAGCGTGACGCGAAGCTTGGCGCCCGCGCAGTCGGCCCCGGCCTCCTTGCGCACCAAATCTTTCAGGTTGCGTGCGCGATGCGTCCGTCGCGCCCCAGCCCCGAGGCAGACTTGGATGGCGGCCAGAATGGCCGATTTGCCGCTGCCATTCTGGCCGTGTATGAAGTTGACGTTCCGGCACAGCTTGACGGACAATTTGCGATGGCACATGAAGTTCTCGACGTAAACCTCGTGGATGATTCCGGCCTCGGCGGGTTTGCCGGTGGGATTGATGTGCCGATCTTTCATGGGGGAGTCGGAGGTGGCGGCAAGATGGTTGTTGGATTTCTTCTTCTTATTCTTCTTGGAATGCTTGGACGGCGGCGGGGATTGCGGGGAGTAGTCGTCGTCGTTGTCATTGCCATGATCCTGTCGCTGGGCATGGTCATTGTCACCGTCGTCGAGGTCGAGTGCCGCCGACTGCTTGCGCTTGCTGCCCCTGCTAGCACTGCCGTTCATTTCGTTCTCTTTGTCGAACACGATTTCCTCTTTGGCATATGCCTCCTCGTCGTCGTCGTCGTCGTCTGCTTGGGGGGTTTTCCTTTGCCGTCTCGGGGTGGGCATTGTCTACGATCTATCGTACTACCCTACCTAGTACTATTCTATTGTCTCATCTGTTGTGTTTTGAACCAAGCAAAAAGCAATGCTGTAAAAGGACGTCACACGTCCTTGCGTCACATTCACGCTGCTGCCCCGCGCCAAAAATTACTAGTACAGGATCGTCGTCCTCTCTCCTTCCGCTGCCAGCCGGTGAACTGGCAGGCCGCGACCAAAAAATACTAATAGAGAGAGTAGGTAGTAGGAGGAAGGAGGATCTGCCAAAGCTAAATCGATAACGTCCAATACGACAGGACAAGGCCATGCTCCATGTTGCAATCATTACTATTCGTTTTGCTACTATATGTTGAGAATCAACCGACTAATGAAGCCGACGGCAGAGAAGATCGGGTATGGATCAGGGTTGACAAAACCAAAAGGTAATTGATTTTATAAGTTCTACGACAAGGATACTACGATGATGTAGTATCGAGCAGTAGTAAGCAGTAAAGAGTNTTTTGAGTCAGATCCTCTTGATTTTAGTTGTGTGCGTGTAAGAAAATGGGCGAGTCACAATAGGGCGTAAACGCGTACCCTCATTTTTTCTTCTATCGTTTCTCGTTTCATCATACGATACACATAGAGTACGAAGTAGTACTACGTAATACGATTATTTTTATCTGTCCGAGAGAGTCCGGTTTACTACTTTCTCCCAACAACAACAACTGCATGCACCATTCACAGCACCACCACCACCCAGCCACGTCGGAAATTAAATATTTATTACTATCACCTTTTTACCACATCTCTTTCGCCTCTCCTTTCCTTCAACACCTGCTACTGCTATCGTCCACAGTCGTCCACCATTTATCATATTCCCTTGCTACGACTACCGATGATGCCCCGAAACTACGGGGGGAAACCCGACCAATTTCCAGGGCAACGGGACGGGCAAGCCCAGCAGCATCAACCATTTCAGGCTACACAACACCAACAACAGCAGCAGCAGCAGCAGCAGTCCCAGATGAATGCCTATCAACTGCAGCGGCAAATGATGATGATGCAGCAAGGCCAGCATCCACGGCAACAATCCGGTGAACAGTTCCAAATGATGGCGAGGTCTAGCGCCATGGGAGGTGTCCCGGGAGGTCAGATGATGGGGCAACCAAGAAGTGTTGACATGAATGATTCCTCCGCTTTACACTCTTCCATGATGATGAATCAGGGTCAGGCAACTCAAAACATGGCAAATTCACTTGTGCGAGGCCCCAACGCCGGCATGGGAGGGGTGACTGTGAATACTGGGATGATGGGCCAGAATGTTATGCCGAATAATGCAGCATTTTTTCTGGGAATGCATCAGCAGTTCAAACAGGAAGCTGGCGCTGGGGGAGGCAATCCGCAGCTTTTGCGCGGTCTGCGCAACCCTTTTATGGGGGGGGATGTTTTAGGAGGAGCGGCTTCTGCCAACGCCGGTGCTGGATTAAACTCCCAGGCTCAGACTGCGCTTTATTGGAGCGCCTTACGGGCGTCAGGTTTGGGTAATCAGCAAAAATTGGGACAGCAACACCAGGTGAATCCCAAAGGCCAGCCTGGCGCAGGTCAGCTTGCTGTGCCGATTGCTGATGGTGTCGAATCATCTCAACCGCGGCAACTGTTTGGAGCCACAACCGAGTTTCAGAATTTTGTGAATAATTCATTTCCTTCTGAACAGAAGCAAATATCAGAACAGAATCAGGATGCCGCCCAGTGTCAAGAATCGCAAACACAGTTGTTGGTGCAACAACAGTGTTTAATTTTGCGTTTGCAGCAGCAGCTCCAGCAACAACAACAACACCAACAACCTGGAAGTAATGCTGGCATACTCCCAAGTCAATCATTACCCGGGCAGCAACAGCGACAGTGGAACACCGAAGTACCCGTACCGCATGGGCCAGGGCAGCAGAATGTTTCAACCTCAACTAATCCATCGCAGCAGCCTCGAGTGCTGGGCAATTTCCCAGCGCGATCTATTTCTGCAGGGTCTGCATTACCACGGCATCCTTCGCATATCGATCAGTGCCCCCCCCCCCAGCAGGGACCGATGCAAGATCGCCGTAATAGTTTGGGGAGTGCAGTTAACGCTCATCAGTCGACTAGCATGTTTGCCGATGCTAAAAATGGGCATGGACAACTGTCCTCTCAACAGACAGAGTCCCGCGAGCATTTGGGAATACAGAGTCAGCAATTGACGAATCAGCCGAGCAGTTCCCAAGAACAAGTAAATGTGACGCATTCTAACGTCAGGGCAGAATTATTGAAACCATTCCAAGGTGATGCACCTCCTCCTCTAAGGACACCTATGACCTCGGATGGAGTACCCACTGCTTTGGATGGAGCCTGGAGTCACACCACCCCCCCGGCGATATGCAATCAACATCCAAACCAGCAAATGAATACGAGCACGATTGAGGGGGTACACGCCCTAGCTCAAGTACAGGAAACTCAGCAGGCCCAGGAACCACAGCAAATGCAGCAACAATCATTTTTAGCACAAATGCTTCACAAGCAATTGCACGAAGGAGGGAATACTTCATCCCTACATACCACCATGTCTGAGGCAGGGAGGGCCCCAGAATTTGCAAGGAAGAGAAGTGAATCTTCTGCACCGGGAGCCATGCTCGACGAGCACGGAAATCAATTTCAGGCCATGCAACATTCAAGGCCATTTCAAGACCGACCAAAGGTGGTCGGTGGATGGGGGAAAGATGTTGGGCGTCATCAACAGCAGGGTCAGTTCCAGGTGCAGCTTTTGAAGGCTCAACAAGTGCATCAGCAGCGAAAAAATGAAGTGTTGCCGACAGATGGCGCTGGCCATCAGCAAGCAAATTTTGCCAAATCCAAAGACAGCCCGAATGTCTTTTCCAATGAGCTATCCTCAACAAATTGGAATCTAAGTAGCAATTCCTTGCCATCGCTCCGGAATCGCCAGCGTTCAACGTCCCAAGGCTCTACTTTCTCTCCGACCTCTTTCAACTTAATTGATCCCGACCCAATAGCGGACGGTTTCAGTACCACCTTGGGTGGCACTGTTCGTAGAGGGTCCAGTGTCTCAAGCGATAAAGTTAATAGTGTAGATGGACAGCAAAGTTTTTTAGATGGTCACTTTGCTGGAGGTTGGCAGAGTAATGCTGACTTACCGGACAGGAGGCGAATTAACTTTCATATCATCAAAGTGATTGAACGGATCAGACCAGACGCCAATCGGTTGAGTCAAAAGTGAGTTTGTTTTCTCGATCACGATTGGTCACGAGTGATTTATGTCATACACTGTGCCTAATATTCTTCTGTACCATAGTCGGCTCCCCCTGATGGCCAAGAAACTCGAGGAGCACCTCTACCGCTCCGCACGCACCAAGGAGGAGTACATCGATCCAGCAACGCTCAAATTTCGGCTACATCTTATCGCAAAGGGTGGTGGAATCTTAAAGCCCGACGATGATGAGTACGAAGTGGAAATACGAGACGATCTTTCCGGTGGAAGTATGATCAGTAAAAGCTCCAGTGGAACACAATCTCAAGGTTTAGAGACCAAGAAGAGTGCGAGCAAGATTTATTCAGGTTCGAACAATAATTATAACCACCAAGTGCTGACAGGGCATGTGTCACTTGGTCCGGAAAATAGCTCGTCCGTGGCCAGAGGTGCGGGATTACCATTGAGCGACATGCTTTTGCGGCGGATGATTAATCAGACAGCTGGCTCGCCTGATATCCAGAAAGACCCATTCGTTTTCGATACCCATGATAGCAAAAATCCCCGCCAAGAGATGACGGAGGAAATAGTCCTTCAGCAACAACGCCGCTTGCTCCTATTAAGGCACACATCTAAATGCACCAACGGTCCATCTTGTCGGACGCAGTATTGCCCACAAATGGCATCAGTATGGAAGCACCTTAAGAAATGCCGCAATAACTCATGTAAGCTATCTCACTGCTTATCTAGCAGATGTGTCTTGCATCATTATCGTAAATGCAAGCGAGAGGGCAAGCTTTCTACTTGTGCAATTTGTGGTCCTATAATGATGCAAATTGGCGAGGGTAGAGAGAATGGAGTTATGGGATGGAGACAGGACGACGTGAGTGCTGATGAATTCGAAAAAATTGTGGAGTTGACTGGTTCACTGGACGATATGAGTAACTTGCCCGAGGACGCGAAAATCGATGGTGTTGATGATGAGCTTTTTGATAGAGTGATGACACAGCTTGGCAACATTGAATCTTTAGACAGTTTACATACAAACACACAAAATACGGTGTCAGAAAGAATCTCTGGCGATGAACCTATCCCTCAAGATACTGCACTTCCACCTAGTGGTCACACCACTGATCAGCAAGCAGGACGATCAGAAATACTAGGTGTTATGCAGACGCAATCCCAGTCTCAACTGCAGAATGATCGCAGCTGTTCAATACTTGCATTGCAGAAGGAGTTTGACCAGAAGCAACTACTATCACAGCTGATTCAACAGCAGAAGGTATGTTTTTCCGTCGTTGTACTACGTGATTCTTTACCATGTTCTCTTATCACTGTTTTGCGCTTCCGCAGGCGAACCTTTTCGGACAGAATCGGAAGTTGAAACAAAAACTCACGCTCGCCTCAAATATGCAACAGGCACAGCAGCTGCAGAAAGAACAGGCTATTTGTGAGCAAATACATGAACAATATCAACAGCAGCAACTAATTCTCCATAGTGATATCCAGCGGATTATATCACTTATGCATCAAGAACGCGATCAGCAGGTAAATCGCGCTGCCTCAGATAAGCAAGTAAATGGTCGTGCACCAGATAATGCCACTCTCAAGCGATCGGCGGATCAAATAGGTGGCGTCGAATCACTTCATAAAAAGTTGGCAGGAGTCGATTATTGTGTATCCAAAAAAAATAAGAAGGATGGCGCCGACGCTGACATATCAAGCGATGAATCTGAAGCCGCGTCAAGCAATCCATCTGTTCATGTGCCTCTCAAGGGTTATTCGTCCCTAATCCCATTCATGTCGGCATCGGATGTTGAAAGCCACCTCGACTCCCTAGTCGGTATTGGTCAATTAACACCTCGATACATATCTCGGAAGTGTTTGCCGCTTGTGAAACGGTTAATAAATCACGAACATGGCTGGGTCTTCAAAGACGCTGTTGATCCAGTAGAGCTGGGTATTCCTGACTATTTTGACGTTATCAAGAACCCAATGGACTTATCACTGGTGGCTAATAAACTTGAAGATGGAGCATACAATGATTTAGTTTCGTTCGAACGCGATGCCAAGCTTGTTTTTGAAAACGCCATTAAGTTTAATGGAGAGGACAGTGCGGTCGGCGTCATGGCGGTAGAACTGTTAGAATTTTTTGAGACTGAGATCAAAAATGTCATGAAAGGTGAGCATGTTATTTATGAGTCTCCACTAGTTTTTTTTCGGTGGCGCGTTAGTTCATATGAATTTTTTTCCGAATCATCTCACGCTAGGGTCTACGGCTGACAAGGATACTCTGAAAAAGAGAGGCAATGCTTGTAGCCTCTGTCGTAATCACCGTAGAGTCTTTAATCCGCCAGACCTCTTATGCAGTGGTAGTTGCGGTATGCAAAAGATACGTCGCAATGCAATCTACTTTTCTGATAGTTTCAAACAAAATCACTGGTGTGAGCACTGTTACACACACTGCCTTAAAGATGACGGACTGATTCAACTCGATGATGGCAGGGTGACAACGAAATCTCTCTTGATTAAACTGAAGAATGATTCTACTCCAGAGGAAGCTTGGGTTCAGTGTGATCAATGCCACGATTGGAATCACCAAATTTGTGCGCTGTTTAATGGTTTGCAGAACGCGAAGTTGTCTAGTTTCAACTGTCCAAAATGCTGCATAAAAGATGCTGGAAAGGGTGACAAAAAAACTAGAATTGGCAACAAGGGTGCTGGTGAGCTGCCGCATTGCAGATTAAGTAGATCGATTGAGAACGGGCTGCTGAAATCATTATCGAAAGTGTACAAGAAAGTTGCGAAGGATAGATCATGCACGGTTGCCCAGGTGGAAAAGGCAGAGGGTTTGAATGTCAGGGTTGTTTCAAGCCTAAAAAAGATACACAAGGTTCGCGAAGCGGTAAGATCCTCTGATATTTTTATACAGAGTTGTGGTTACTTCTTTTCGTGTATTGATATTGAATATTCTTACTTCACCTCGATAGATGGCGGCAAGGTATTCGGTGAAAGGATATCCCACCGAATTCAAAGTTACAACGAAGTGCATTGTTTTATTTCAGAAAATTCATGGAGTTGATGTGCTTGTGTTTGGAATGTATGTCTATGAATACGGCGCCGATTGCGGAGAACCTAATCGAAGACGGGTATACATTTCATACTTGGATTCAGTTCGTTATCTAGAGCCTTCTTCCTACAGAACAATCGTATACCAGTCAATTATTATTGAATATCTTCGTTTTGTCAAGATGCGTGGATTTCACACTGCGCATATATGGAGTTGTCCACCTGCTAAAGGTGACGAGTACATTTTCCACTGTCATCCCACACATCAATTGACACCCAATGACGATTTGTTGTGTGCGTGGTATATTGAAATGCTCGCAAAAGCGAAGGAAGAGGGGATAGTGTTGAAAACTACAACGCTGTACGATGAGTATTTTAAGAATGCCACGAATCCTAAGACAGGTCGCATGTACGACCCAACGAGTCTTCCGTACTTTGACGGTGACTACATTCCTGGTGAGATCGAAAAAATAATTAAGGATCTGAATCAAGACGAGTTAAAACGCGAAGAAACGAAGTTGAAAGGCCCCAAACTCATTTTCAACCACACACACAAAGAAGGCAAACGTGTCGGCACACGGTCAAATCCTGGAGAAATTGTGGATCAATCAAGGGACAAAGTTATGAATCGTCTTGATCTTGTGCTGTCCAGGATGAAAAAGAACTTCATGGTAGTTCAACTGCTTAGTGATGATTTTATTGAGGCGGTGGAGAAGGGAGCTGACCTCTCTTCATTTGCTGAGTGCGTTGAGCCGAAGGGCAAGAATCCGATTCTTGCATCTAAAGATTCTGCATCAGGTCCAGCAACTTTGGAAATAGCAGTAGACACAAAAGATCACGACCCCTCAATGGAACAAGATTGTATCGATACACGGCTACAATTCTTGAACTTTTGCCAACGAAATAACTACCAATTCGACGAGCTAAGACGAGCGAAGCACTCAACGATGATGCTGCTGGCAGCTTTGTATAAACCTCGAGCAGAACAAGATCAGCAAATAAGAGCTTATCTTCAGCTTGTTTTTCATGCGTCTACTTGCAAGGGTACTCCCGCTTGCTCTATGTCGAACTGCCAGCGCATGCAACAGCTGTTCAAGCATGTTAAGGGTTGCGATGTGACTTACAGGCGAGGATGCAAAGTGTGTACTCGTTTATTTATTCTCCTAACAAGGCACGCTCGTGAATGCAGCTTAGAAAGATGCCCTGTCCCTTACTGTGACCTCATCAAAGAGCGGACTCGTTTGCTGGCGAAGCAGCAACAGATGATGGACGATCGACGTCGTGATGCTCAAAATGATCGAATCGTTCAGGAAGATGGTGTACCAGATCTTACACCCCTTTAAGATGTGAAAACTGAAGACAAAAACCTGAGTATCAACAGAGAGGAGAGAGATGTGTGCGATGTCTATGTGGTGGGTTGAGGCAGAGCGCAATAACAAATCCTGGCTAAGGAGTGGGAACATCAACAGCGTTACAATGTACATCCACGATAATAAATAGTAATTCAGTAAGAACATGATCTTACTAATAAATTGTGATAATGTTACTTCCCCCTGGTGGGTTTATCTACGGCTGCCATTGAGTACATTGTCAAGAGATGAAGGGGAAGTGGGGCAATGGTAGCAATGACAGTTTGGAGTAGAATTGTCATTGTTGATTTTATCAGCGAAAGAGTGGATCTGTCGCAGCTAATCTCGACAATGACTGGGTCTCGACATTAGCTGCCATGTAAAGTAGAAAAAAACACGTTGCCGGAAATACGGGTTTTGCCGAAACTATATGATTTATCTAATGTCGACAATGTTTTATTGTCGGAAACAAATGAATCATGTATTGTCAACAATTTCTGATTGTCAGCAGTACATAAATCATGTAATCTAGAAAATCATAGCGTTTCAGCAACGCATGCTTAGTTCTAGCAATTCTGTTTTATTTTTTCATCATTCAGTTTCAGCATTACTCATTTCATGTCGCAATTTTTTCATTCCATCTTGCTTCATAATAATTTCTGAGAAACAGAGATTTTCATGCCTCTTTCGCGCAGTTTGGGAAACAAGTTGTTGTGTCGTTGTGTCATTTCTTACTTTCTAACATCTAATGTCGGAAATAGTCATTGACTACTGACAATCAATGGCTATTTCCCGAAATATTGTCTCAAAGGAGCTAGTACTGGTACCAATAAATCTTTCTCTTTCTTGCTTAAAATTTGCATCTCGAGGAACAGCCCCCCCTATTCCTCACTTCTTCACTTTGTTTTCATCATTAGTTGTGTAATGTCAACAACACAGGCAATTTATCAATAACCATTGATCGTTGGCAGCATT
This sequence comes from Discostella stelligera, assembly GCA_036939735.1. NCBI lineage: Eukaryota > Bacillariophyta > Thalassiosirophyceae > Thalassiosirales > Thalassiosiraceae > Discostella > Discostella stelligera. The sequence goes on along the minus strand of JALLBB010000021.1, from coordinate 40,838 downwards.
AATTCGCTGCCTCCAACAAATTCGAATTTCATTCCATGTCGTCGCCAAATTCTATGGCATTTGGCCGCCATGCTCGGACGCGGGGACAGGGTAGTGCTGAATCAATTCGTCGTTCACCTCGTCGCCAAACTCAGACAAATAATCGGCTCGTGGCAAATGGATTAGTACCGCCAACGGAACCATTGTCTCCAGCACACTCTGCAGCCTTCTACGATGATCATGACAATCTACTCACACCACGTTCACCATCCCCTCCTCCTCTCAACAAGGCTGCTATTGCTGCTGCCAATGTTAAGAAATTGAGGCAGCGCTTCCATTCACTCCAAACAAAGAGAGCCTCTCTCTCTGCATCACTTCGACAACCCACCCAAAAGAAGATGACTAAACCATCTAAATCGGTGTCGTTGGAAAACAACAAGAATGCGTCGCATCCGCCAACAACGAAGAAACATTCATCTGCGTCATCGTTGTCATCTACTTCACAAAAGCGGAAGCATAACTACAACATCGATTCGCCCAATCATCAAGAAGATGATGACGAAGTCTTATCTGACGTAAACGAGCACGATACCATGATTAACTCCTCCCTGCCCAATCGTGACGACGACGAGGATGACATTGTTGGGCGCCATCGACAAGTTTTCATGCAACGTGCTTTTGGTGATTTCGAGGCTGCCGGTAACGCTATATGTCGGCCACAGGAAGAACTTGACCAAATAATATTTGTCCTTAAACATTGGGAAATAGATATGTCTGTAAAGGAAATTAACGATCCTGAAATGTATCGTGCCGTGAAAGCCTTCCGCGAAACGCATAAGTCTGGTTACAAGTGGGTTCGCAATTTTTGGCTACAACACATTGAGTTACCTGATGGTACATCAAGGGATGTTCTTCGGCGCAAGGAGGCAAAGCATCCTAGTGGTGGTCGGATTGTTGTTTCGCGAGAGATGGTATTTGATGCTATTGATGAATGGCACCGCAAGCGGGGTCATCTTGGTCAGGAGCGCACTCATACATTTTGTCGTGAGAAGTACTACAATTGTACACAGCAATTGGTCAAAATATACTGTGAATCGTGTTACGTATGCATGAAGAAGAATCCAACAGTGTATGCAATGAAGGGTTCTAGGAAACCTATTCGATCAAGCGGTTTCCGTGACCGTTTCCAAGTTGATCTGATTGACTTTCGTAAGATGCGCAAGCGTGACCCTTTTGGAGTCCTCATGAGGTGGATAGTAGTCATCAAGGATCATGCAACTGCCTTCACATACATATCGGCAATCCCACGCAAGACTGCAGCATGTGTAGCTCATCGCCTACAAGAGGTATTTGGTCTAATTGGCTACCCATCCATTTTCCACACTGATAATGGAAAGGAATTTACTGCGCGTCGAATTTTGCATTATCTTCGTACCATCAACCCCACAATAATTACAGTGACTGGACGTCCACGGCAGCCAAGTGATCAAGGATCAGTGGAGAGTATGAATCGACTAGTCAAGCGTCTCATCGGAAGTGAACTTGCAGAGAGGAGAATAAGTGGTGTGTTGCATCCCAATTGGACTGAAGTTCTCGGATCAGTCACTGCAGCAATCAATTCCCAGCAAGGCCGGAGTGCAAATTCTACTTCATCGTACCTAACAGTCTATGGACAAACATATGATCAATCGATTACTTGCTCACTTGAGGAGGCACGCAATTGTTTGACTGTGGAGCAACGCAGGAAGGTGAGAAAATATGATCACATAAATTTAATATTATCTATTATTTGCTAACATACATTTGTTGTTCTTACTCTTCTTCAGGTAACACATGATCCAAATTTCGAATTGCTCGCGGCAGGGTTTTTCGATGATGATGAGGTGGAGAAAAAAGAGGATGATGATGCGGACTCATGGTTTGATGATCTTCCAGAAGGCGAAGACGAGGATGATGAAGTAGACGATGAAACATTTGAATTGAACTGTCCTGTTGTCTTATTGAGTAACACAACCAAGGAGGAGATATGTGCACAGGTGACAAATTCTGTATCATATAAGGATGTGTCTCAATCGTTGGTTCTGCCAAAGTTGGAATCCGCAGTTGATGAAAAATTGGAAAATATGAAAGAAGTGCCGCGAACACTGCCCGTGAGTAAGCCTGCATCATTGGCGGAGAAATTGGATTTAGAAGACGAGAACATGGTCAAGGATGGATTTACACTTGTGGATAGAGATATCGGTCCCGGCAAGAAAAGGAAACAGATGAGTCTGTCCGAGGCATGGAACCAGAAGAAAACAATTACGGCGTCGCGGAGATTCAAAGCTAGGAGTCAAGATATATACACATTTGTGTATGCTAGCATCTCTTGCAATGTATGCTGTAGTCATGGCACATTTCGACTTTGTTTTGGAGATGAAAAGTACACAAATGCTTGTTTGGGAAATAAGTGGTTCGACACGGAGTTTATTGCTTCGTTTGCAACATTACTTGCACATGATGCACACACCAAACAACCTCAGTACCTAAGCGCCAAACAGTCAGTCCAAGTAAGTATGACATGATTGCTCAATATTTAGTAATTTTTTGTTTATCAAACTAACATAATATGCAATACTTTTCTACTCAGGTAATTACATGCCATTTCCCACGTGGGATAGTGAGGAATGTAATTTCACTTGATCCAATTGTTCAGAAATTGCTTTTGGTGGCCTACAACGCTGAACACTTTGCAGTTTTGGAATTTAATATTGGTATCAGGACGGTTCTTGTATTTGATGGTCTTAATCGTAACATAGACCAGTGGAAATATCATGTTGTTCATTCTCTCCGTGAGTATGGACTGGTGAACCTAACGGACGATCCTCAAATATCTTACAACACTGAAATAGTAGGGAAAGATAATGTACAGCGCCTCGAGATCACTTTCAGTGATCAGCAACGGTGGCTTGTAGGCAATAGCGTGTTCATTAGACAGAGAGATGGTTGGAACTGTGGCCCAATTGCATGTGCCAAGGTTATGGAGGTACTTGGATATATCAAGCCAGGTACTTTTCAGCAGATGGGTACAATGGCCAGTAAATTTCGAAAAATGGTGATGGATAAGTATGCTGAACTGTCAATGAAGTACAACAATGATCTACTTGTTGAAATGCACACGAGAGTAAATGAAGATGGAGACAATGTACCCACCCAAGACAACAACACAAATACAGAGGACTGTTTTTGTGGTGAGGTAAGATTGGAGGATACAGTGCACATATTGACATGCTGCGGGAGAAAGGTGCATAAGATCTGTCTTTTGGAGTATGTTCGATGCATGCCTTTCTGTATGTTCTGTAGCACTTCTATGTGTGAGGCATATAAAACTCTTCCTGAGGAGATACAAATGTGCATGACACTCACACAGACTGATGGTATAGTGCAATCGCCCTTAAAGGCTCTTGAAGAAGACATACAACTATGCATGGAAGTCACGCCAAATGAAGGTGTATTGCAGTTGCAGGCAGAAGAAGACAAAGCAAATGAAGAACAAGCTGAGCTGGCTGCAAAATCAAAAGAAATATCAGAGGCATTTGTAAGAATAAGAAATGAAGAAGTCGAAAAAACAAAATCGCAGAGTATGGAGAAAACACCCAGTGATGAAGAACAGGCGGTAAAAGATGCATGGGTGGAAGCTTCAATAGTCGTTGAAGACAAAAATCGTAAAGAAGCGCAGGAAAAGAAGAGAAAAATGCAGGAATCAAGTGCACAAAAGGAAATGAAGAGGCGAGGTGACCAGCTAGCAGCTGATGGATTAGCTGTGGGAGCTGTTGTAACTCTGAAGGTGGATTACCGTACTCACTCGCATGCTCAAGGACTTGTTGCCATTGTTTACAAGTGTACGGAAACTGGGTCAGCTTGTGTCTGCTGTGAAAGTGGCGTGCTAACACATGATGGCAGTCAAGGTGACTATTATGTTCCATCAGATAAGTTTGTGATCAGTGCCGGTGCTGGTGAATCTGCAGTGTTACCAGTAAAGCTGCAGGAGGTCAGAGATGACATAATGAGGGGTGTGTATGAATACGACAAGCAGCCACGCATTTCATATGCTAAGTTCCATCAAGAGTGTATTGGTGCAGTAAGCCCATGCAAGAGGTTCATCTGCGGATGCAAGGGGGTGTGTTCGAAACGATGTGGGTGCCGAAAGAAGAACTTAGACTGCACCAGTACTTGTGGATGCAGTGGAAATTGCAATTGGCGTCATGATTTGTAATGTGTTCCAATATAGCATGGAAGATTATATGATTTTTTCCCTACATTATATATTTTCCCCCTACATTACATATTTGTTCCCCACATTATATGTTTTATTTTCCACATTATATGTTTTAGTTTCCACATTACAAGTTTTAGTTTCTACATTACATGATTTATTTCCAGCATTAGATGTTTTATTTCCGACATTCAGTTTCTAGATTACATGATAAAAGGGGGGAGAAAGGGGGGGGACGATGATAATGCCATGCAAAATTTGGAAAAAAATTTGAAAAAAAAAAAAAATTTGAAAAATTGGCGACAATAGATGGCCTTCGTTTCCGGCATTACCCATGTAATGTGGAGACCAATTCAGTTTCCAGATTAGCTGCGGCAGATCTGCCAACACTAAAAATCGATTACGTCTAATACGACAGGCCGAGGCCATGCTCCATGTTGCAATACTTACTATTTGTTTCTCTCGACAAGCAAATAATTTGCATCGTCTTCTGCTGCGCGCATCTTTTGAATCGCTACCATCATCATGGATCCCAACGAAGAATCCAACGCCCACTGGTTCTATCATCGATGCACCTCCGCACGCACCGCAATGCAAACTCCACTGTCGGCATTGCAACTCTCCATCAATGTATTGCAGTTTATTAAATCTAAGGCGGTGGAAGATGCCGAAGAATTTTCCTCGCTGGATCTCTGGCATATGCTCGAACATGAATGCACGGCGCTGAAACCTGACTTATCATTCACATTTGATGTTAGCGAGCGTGCATTGGAGTTGAGAAAGGATGCTGATTTTTCGGAGGAGGCATTGAGGCTAGTTGCTTCCAACACCGTCGTCAATGGATGTGGGTCGGAACCTGCCTCTCTGGAGGATATTAATAATGATGATGCGGATGGCGAAATTACGGCTCTTGGGGTGGATGAGAATTTTTCTTCAAGCGGGGTCGATTTTTGGAATGGTGACATATCCGACGATAATGACAACAACGACAACAATATGAAGAAGTGCAAGGCTGTTGTTGAATGCCCCCCATCTGATGTCAATACAAGTGACGCTCGATGTCAACAGGAGCGCATTAATTTTGATGAGCTACACTGCTTTCAATTACGAACTAGAGTTCTCGGTCTGAACATGCCCACGTTCAATGAACTATGGAGATATTTGCAAATAACTGGATGGACATACTCGAATGGAAAATATCACGTTCCCAAGACTTCCAAAAGGAGTTATGGTAGAATGACTCATGATACGTTGGTTTCTACAAGAAGAATATACAAGCACTTCAATCTTGATGAGACTGCATGTGATCAAAATACTACTGATCAACAATCCGACGCAGAAGAGAGCGATGGAGAGGAAGGGCCGAAGATATTTGACAATCCCAACGATTTGGTTGAATATCTTGATGAATATTGCATGGCAGATTATCGAGCCACACCGTCTGAAATGAAAGCTCAACGAATTTCACAAGCTGCTAAGTCCAATGCATACAAACGCCGCAACATGCAGTTACGACATGAGTTATTGGAAGTGGCGTATCGTGATCGAGAGCGGAAATGCCTAGAGGCAGAGACGCTTGCCAGCCACTCCAAGTACGGACATAACCAGCGACCATGCGATGTTTGTTTCAAGGGTGTCAATTTTTTCTATCCTCGTGTTGCATGTCGTAAATGCGGTCTTATAGTTCACACCCATTGTTACGGATTGTTGGATCACGGTAAACAAGGAGGAAATGCAAGAACGCAAGCCAAGGTGGACGAAAAGGGGTACTTCACGTGCGACGTCTGCATGCATACTCTAGTTGACGACAAAGTGAAACATAAAGTGCGATATCACGCATCTCGTACGCCAGAATGGCGTACTCATAAACACCCCAATGCGATTTGTCCATTGTGCGTCAAGAATACCATTATTGGGGGAATGATCCGAATTACTCTCGACGACGATGACGATGACGAAGAATTGAGTACTGGCACAGGCAATACTAAGAATAAAAAGAGAAAAGGCCGAAGATCATCGGCGCTGTCTGAAATCTGGGTACACTTATTTTGCATCAATGCCCTCCCCAAGAGAATTGGTAGTTCTCCATACACTCGAATTCGTGATGCGTTAGCGACATCGGGTGAAATTTTGAAAGAAACTGAGGTAAATGCAAAATGCTACGTTGATGTCTTGCCGTTCCTCAATCGTTTCCATCATTATTTTACCAACATGCCCACCTCCCTTGCAACAGAGTATGCGTGAAACTTCCCTTCGATGCAAGAAATGTGCAACACGAGAGGGCAACCTTGTTTTATGCAAAGGAAAGTGTGGGGGATTTTACCACCGTCTTTGTCTCCAAATCGATTGCTCGGAGAGTGATGCAAAGAAAGATCACATTTGTTCATCTTGCCGAAATGATGCGTCTCAAACGGATCGAGGAAAAGCTGACAACAAGCTTAAATCGACTTCGACGGCGGTCTCTCAAAAAGGCAACTTATCAACTCGTGAAAGAACAAAAAATGACGAAGAAGTCAACCAATACTTTGGCAAGTCGGGAAAGAAATCATCGAAATCAGAAGGCCCAAGCGATATCATCATGCCTTCACAGAAAGAATGCATTGACGAGGTAAAAACTTTAATCCGCCTATCTAATGCCGAGGTTGAGTTTGACGAGTATGAAATTCAATATCAAAAGCAGTTCCACGAGTGGTCATTTGCATTGGCAACGAGTCAATCTATCCTTCTGTACGGACTAGGTTCGAAAATTTCAGTACTCACTTCGTTTGGGCAGCACCTAGCCCAAGAGGGGGACGTGATGAGCCTCAATGGTTACGATCCAAATATCGACATGAATGCATTTCTTGACTATGTCGATGCCTATTTTTGCGACGGTTCAGAATATCAGCAAAGTGTTACCCAACCGAACAGAGAGTCGAATAATATGTTAGCGAAAAGGGCCACAACGATTGCGAAGCGAATCGCTACGACAAGGTCCCGGCCATTGTTTTTGTTGATACACAATATTGACGGGGCAGGGTTGCGTAATGTTTTTGCTCAAGACGCTCTTGCCATCCTCACTACCGATAGCAAAATGGATGGATCACCGTTGATACGAATCGCTGCATCGGTAGATAATGTGAATGCAGCCATGGTGTTATGGTCTCCACATGTCGAACACAAATTCGACTGGGTAAGTGACGATGCGAGAGTTTTGATTTTTTCTTATAACAAAAACATTATTCCTTTCAACAAACGTTCACATTGTACATGTTGATGTTGGCTCGTAAGGCTTGGGAAAAGGTCCACACATACAGGCCATATATCGAAGAAGTGCGATGCGGGTCTGAAGAAGGACCAACAAAGAGGGGTAAGCGAGGGAAAGGGAGCCAAACGACAAGAGGAGGTTCAGCGGCGCTGAAAGTCCTGGCCTACCTGGCACCCAGGCACACCGAGGTATTACATGCTCTCGCATCACTACAACTTTCGAACGAGTCGAATCCAGTCTCGTATGATATGTTAAGAGATGAATGCGTAAAGAAAATGTTGACTTCGTCAGATGTGAATTTGCGCAATATTCTTAAGGAACTTATGGATCATAAAATTATTGGATCCGAGAAGGATAAGGAGGGAAATACGCTCTTGTTCGTGCCTTTGGAAATACCATTCCATGATATCTTGAACTTCAACTTCAAGGGAGCAACCATTCAAATAGCAAATAAGGCTGTCTAGCGGGTCGGAAGTGTCTTCGGTTTTGTAGTTTATTTGGTAACAACATGTTAAGAACCAACCTTTCTACTAACGCCTATTCCGCTTATATGTCCCCTCCAGTTCAATACCTGTCAACATTGGTTGCTGCTATGCATTCTGACCTTGATTGGGAGACTCCCATCTCGCCCCAAATTGTTGCGGAAGTGGCCCTCTTTGTTGTTGTTGCTCTCCGCCACCACCCCCTCCTTCCACCTCACCCCGACTACGTTTCCTCCCGCTATTGCCCCCACTACCACCCCCCCGATCATCCCTAACTTGACCCCCACTCGTACCCCGTCCATACTCTCGTCCGGGCTTGAAGCCAGCGTCCAATTCTACCCGAATTAACATTCCATCCAACTTAGTCCCAGTTAAATTGACCACTGCATTGAGGGCGTCAATTCGATGATGGAATTTCACAAAGGCAAATCCACATGGAACTTTACGAAATCGGTCAAGACCCATGTGAACTTCTGACACTGGGCCAAGTTGTTCGAAGTGCCGACGTAGATGGATGGTCCGTGTTGAGAAGGCGAGGTTGCCGACGTAGACGGTCGAGGAATGAGCGAGGGCGCACACTTGGGCTTCTGGCTTGCTGTAATGTGAGCGATCCCAGTAGAGTCGTTTTTCGGATGCGTTGGCGTTGAGGAGGGCGGGGGCGCAGGTTGCCGGGGGAAGGATTAGTTTGGTGGGCTTTGTCATGGTCAATGATCAAAGTTCAGCCAGAAAATTTGGAAGGAGGTCGAGCGAAGAGCGAAGGGGGTGAGCGAGCTGCCAGGTGGAAGACAACTCAGAGGTGGAAAAAACGTAAGAGAAACCATGCTAAACACAAATAATCAATAGTAGAGAAATGTATGACTCTCTACTATGATGTAATAATACTGCTCTCTGTGTGCAGTGGAGGAGTTTACATCATGCGCATCACATCCGTTGCTTGGGTTAGATCCCTGTAATAGGGATGTTCAGATGAAAGGCCAACACTTTGATACAGTTGCTTCGCTGCATCAAATAAAATCTTCGCGGCTCCAAACTCCCTACGATCTCGTCGTAGTTGTGCAATATTTGACACGGTTCTTCCAACATCTACAACTTCACTGCTATCCTGCTTTGCTCCTGATGCCAGTTTTCGTTCTACCCTTCGTTGGCGTATGGCTAGCGATTCAGAATAAAACCAAATAGCCCCGGTTTGATCACCCTTGTTTCTGTAGGCATCAGCAATCTCGTCAATGGCTAGTGCCTTATCGACATATTTCACAGTTGATATTTCAAGTCGTTGACCAGCTAGAGTGGATGTTGACTTTTGCACCAATGCTAGCTCCGAGTCTACGAGACAAGATCGTATTTCGTTCATTCTACGATTATTTGGAGATGCTCCTGATTCATGTATTATCGAAAGAAGGTAAAATTGAGGACCATCGCGTATCTGCAATCACTGTGAAAGTACGAATAACTGACTCACCAATCTTCTCAAACATACGCATAGACTCTTTCAACACCACCTTCGCCTCGGAATATTCTCCTTTCTTGAGATGAACCTGTCCAATACCTCCTAATACGAGCGCGATTTCAATACTGGAATGGCCAACAGGAGCAGTGGCACGGAGCAGGTTCAGAGACTCAATATATCGGGTGAGTGCAGAAGTCAAATCGCCACTGATCATTAATACATCTCCAAGATTTTCCAAAATACGAGCCATGTCTTGTGATGAGCGCAATTCATGCATTTTGCCAGCTGTGCGCAGAGCGAATACTTGGTGTATTAGTAACGCCTCCTCCAGCGAATCAATTGCATTTCCGTACCGATGTAGCATGCTTTGAGCCTTGCCTATGTTTTGCAGTAGTGACGCATGTAGGATATCAGCCCAATTCATGTCATCATCTGTGTTAAATCGAAACTTTGACATTGTCAGCGCATTCCTCATTAATCTTTTCGGGGCAATGGGCGGAAGATGTCGTTTCTCTTCATCGTTTAGACAACGGAATGCTGAATGAGCCTTGAGATATGACTGCAACGCAAGCTGCCATTCTTTTTTCGACATGTGAAGACCTCCGATGTTGATCCAAACAAAGAATACATCCGGATGACTAGATTTATTTTCATCCTTAGCTTCCATATCGTTTCCGGTACGATTTCGAACCCCATAGCTAGCTAAGGCATCGTGGAAGGATGACAAAGCGTGTTTCACTTCCCCCTTAGACGAGTATAGTATACCAATACAATTGTTTACCAACCCCGAGTATGGATTGACCGTGCCAAAGGATTCACGAAGTGGTATCAATGCTTCGCGGTACAATGATAGGGCCAAATTTTTAGAATCATCGCTTCCGTTCAAACCCCCACCATACTTACTAATATCATAATTGAACATATCACCAAGTTTGACAAGCGCAAATCCTACCTCAGGATGAAAACTTCCCAATCCCTTCTTCAGTATTCCTACTGCATCTTTTGTATCTTTGATTGCCATGTCGACATGCATCATCTCCAAGTGCAATGCACCTTTTTTAAGCAGAGTGAAACCAACATCGGGATGGACATGGCCCAAGCTTTCCGCTTCGAGATCCAAAACACACATTAATACATTCAGCCTTTCCACTCGAAGTTCTGTGCACATGTGGCTATTAGAATGAAGTGCTAGTTCTATCTGTGCGGCCAATTTATCGGCCTCATTATGCAATTCCATCCTCCTATCATGATACCGCATGGCAATACTGAGCTGCATTATGTTGTTCACGGTTCGATCAACTTCCAGATCTCCCGCATTCTCGTAGCGGCGACAAGTGTTGCGATACATATCTAGAGCGTCCTGGTAAGAGTTCATCGCAAGTTGGTACTCTCTCTTCACTTCTAATACAACTCCTATATTGTTCAGGACATTTGCCATTTCTGACGCCGAACTTTGTAGAGTAGAGTCCAACTGATCTTCGACTTCGTCACGGTCAAGACGAGACATTTTAATTGCTTCATTGCATTCCCGCCCCATCTGGAATCTAAAGTTTCTTAGCTTTATCTTGGCATCATGCGCACGTCGTTGGACAAGTTGGAGCATATCTGTCAGGATGACTAGGGCATCATTATTTCTTCCTCGTGCAAGATGATTGCATGCAAGCTTCCAGAGATCGTCCAATTCATTGCTTGATTCGTCATTTTCATTGGTATGTCGCACATTCATTTGCGACATTGCCTTGCATTGGTAGATGATTGGTTTGTTGCTCCTCTCACTTTCACCATCTTCGTCACCGTCATCTGAAGTGCTCCTTCTTTCTGCAACGGACCTGATCACTTCGAAGTCCGTAAATCGTACCACGTTGTCATCACATTCTGAAAAATTATCGCGTTCACTGATTTGATCATTATGTGTAGGATCAAAGCTGAAAGGCTTCCTCTCGATCATAGGGGGCGACGCAATTTTATCCGATGATGAATCCAAGTTACTGAGATGCGACTGAGATTGGAAATTTCTTTCTTCAGAAAATTCATCGTCGGCGTAGTCATAATCATCATTATCATTTTCCACGCCTTCTTGACTGAGTTGTTCATCGAAGTCAATGCTAAGATCCTTTTCCATAGAATCACTTTGTTTTATATTTGAGTATGGACGTACAAGCAGATTTTCACTTTTTGATCCCGTATTGGCAGTGTGCAGTGCGGTGAAGTCAATATTGATATCACTCTCCATAGAATCTTTCCGTTTGACTTGGTAGTACGCCTTCTTACTTTTCTTATACTTTTCACGTAGATGATTTTTGCGCTGATGTTGTTTGTGCTGGTCGAATTGATGCTGATATTGCTGTTTAGCAAGCATTCCTATCTCACTCTCGTCAGAAATCACGGAGATACCATCATCATTGTCAACGAGCTCCGTAGCGCTCTCATCCCTTGTTCCGACTGATGAATCTTCATCATCTAAGAACATGTCGTCAACCGATGTTTCTCTATGCGCATACTTCTGATGAGACTTGCTGCTCTTTAATTTGTCCTTAGGACGACTCTCATGAGGACGTGAATTATGGTTGTTTATACCTGGAAAGGAGTTGTAATTCTCACGAGAGTCAGAACTTCCATCGTCACTATCATTCTTGGTCTTGAACACTCTCAAGTACTTCCGACCATAATTCTGATCAACATCATCGTAACCATCACTAGCTGCTAACCTCTCTTCGTTTGGCACGGTGAGAGTAATCTTTCGAGCAGGACAATCGAGCACAATATTTCTTTCAGACTTATCGCAACTCCTGCTTGCCCATAAATCAATATCCGGAAACAATCCATGCTGTTTATAGCCTTCCGGTTCCTTCGCGTCAACACTCCTTTGAGGATGGTAACCAAAACCTGTATCAGGCGGATCCTCCCTTTGCTTTATCTGTTGGGTCACATGATGATTCGCCGCCCTCGTCACTGAATAGTTACCGACACCTGGTCTGAAATGAGAAGTGGGCGATGGACTAGTACTCTTGCTATCGTCACAGAAATTGCCGCCGACCACACTACTCAGACCGCTGTCGGTTCCACGGATGCAAAAGATGCCACTGCCAAGACTAGAAGTTCTATGTATCTGAGGGGGAGTAACCAAAAATGCCTCCACACCTCCCGGAGATACAAAGGAGCAGGAGGGAGTTTTTGGAACTGAAGTCGAATTCGGAGTAGATGCATCGCCTTCATGCGGAGAAAGTATTGTTTGGTCCACAACACTAGTTGACGTAATTACGCACAGGCTTGCAGGCTGATATTGTGGCGTGCACCGATTGGTCTGCAACGGTGTTGGTGTCGTGAGATCGTCAACGTCTGCGATTTTGACAACTGCGATATCATCTGCTAGACTTTGTTTCTCGCAGGTGCCAAGTGGATTGGTATCATTTCTCATATCATTACCATTCAGCTCGACGTCGTCTCGAGGAATATCCAACTCCATCATCTCATCATTGTATATACAGTCGAAGGAGCTCAGACTCAACTTGCTCCTTCGCATGCTTGTCTTGTTCATCATCTGATCATAGTCTCTCTTCAAATTAACATCACAATCTACACTGAAATCATCATCGTAGGCATATCGAAACCGATTGTTCTCTACGGCTGTGCTCTTGTCTTCCCATTCGCTAGGATCGACGCTATCTTGAACTGAATAAATGTCACCCTTAACTTCGTCATCATTTCTGGTCATGGGTTGATACTCGCTAATGTCACTATCGCTACAACTATGAGATTCGGTAATGGTGCCAAGACGGCCATCAGCCTCGTGCAGTTGGTGGTGTACATTGGAACGGTAGTAGTGATCCTTATCGTTGACATGAGCTGTTAATTCATCATCAATCGGATATCGACTCTTTACCACCGCTGGCGCGGCATGGACTCGAGTGGACGATGAGAATGAATTGTGTGACAGAGTTTTGGTTGCATTGATATGATCATTCTCATTCTCATTATGATACCACTCGGAAGATTCTCCATTGCCACTGTCATCAACGGCAGGATATAATTCATCCACTGGATATCGAGGAACATCAATAACTTCATTTTGGATTGTGGCAGGAGGAACATCGTCCAGCAACTCGAATGGCTGCCGAAGGGCGGCGGATGACTGTGATGATAACCACGGACGATGTTGTTGAGGGGTGCACGATGATGGGGAGAGATAAAAGTCCATGGAAAGGCTAGCCCCAAACAGCTCGTCTTCTTCTTGAAGGGTTGTCATGATGCAATTTTGATAGAGGTGTGAGGGTCAAAAGAGTTGCCACTGGATTTCCGTCTACCAACAATGCATTCCAAACGAAGATATCGGATGCAGGGATATCGTAGAGATGGCACGCACGGTGGAAACAATCTTCGGGGAGAGATTTTGGCGCCCAACGCATAGGATGCGTGGGATCTGGTACGATACAAGGAGTGGAACTCAACGGAAGGAAACGGCTTTTGACGCTTGGGGCCATCCTTGAGTCGAGTCAACGCTTTCGGCTGTTGATGATGTATTCCTCTATCTACAAATGTATCTAGAGATACTCAGGTAGAAGGGTACATGATGTTGTTGTGGGCAATGACCCTGGGAGCTTGAAACCCAGCACAACCAGACTAGAAATCTGTAGTACTTAAGTGATAAGAACATTAGAAACATTAGACACATTAGAAACATCATCATCTTTATCATTTTCCATGTTCGAACCATGGCAGTATTACCCAGTAGATGTGGAAAGCAAAAACGTTCCTCTCTGTTTTTTAGCACAGAGATTTGCGACCATTTAAATACATTGAAAGACAATAATAAAATGAAAAAAAATCAATTACCATTGTCTCTATAAAGTCAGAGCCCTTTGTGTAGACATGGCTGATTTTGTGCTGTGCTACAATAACACATAGAGATCTTTTCATACTTCGTTTTGGCATGCCTTGATCAAAAGGATTCTTTAAAGCAATAAAGTCTCAATTTATGTGAAAAAATGGACTTGAAAAGACCAATATTGATGCAAGACATGGCCAATCAAAGTTTGATGGAATTATGGCCAGTCTCAAAGCCAGGTGACGAAGAGAGAATGAAGCTCTTCCTCTTGTTTTAGTGTGCAGCAACCAATGAGGTATTAATTATTATTTAATGCAATACTAAATTGAAAGTAAGTTAGAGGCCAATGTGTCATAAAACAGCTGATTACGCACCATGCCCTAACAACTCATGATTTTTCCCCCTTCTTCTTCCCGACACACCTTTATCTAACAGCTAATGCAAAATATCATTATTATGATTTACATCCAAAAATCAACATCAATGGACTAATATTGATGGAGTAATGGCCTGGCAAAGTTTGAGTCAGCGATGGCATTTTCAAATCTAAAGCATGCTGAGCCATAACTTCATCAATACTGGTCCGTTAACATCACTTTTGACATATTTTATTCTCAAAATAATGTTGCTAGAGAGAGAGTTGCATGATGGCACATGTCATGGTCAGGAGAGTTGGTGCGTGTGGTGTGGCTATTAGCTATGTATGGGTTTTCTTGTAAAGATTTCACTGTGGATCTGGTAGACCTAAGAGTTTTGGATATTCCACGCGGAGTGTGGAGTTTCCAAGGGTGACTTCACCTCACCACACAAATTTACTAGAGATATATTGCAGGAGAAACCCCCCTCTCCCAGTTGGGAGGCCGGGAAATTATGCAAGAAAAGGTAGAATGCACGTACAAACAACCTCTAGAAGGTAGAATTTCCATGTGGAACTAGAGAGAGGAAATAAAAGTAGTCACATGTTGCCATTCAATGGCAACCATCAAAAGTGGAATGAGGTAATAGTTGTTGAATTATATTCGTTTCATGTAGTAGTCAATAATGATGAATAACCATTTCTGTCGTTTGAGGTCGCATTCCTATTTGCTCTCCCATCGCGCATCACAATGTTCAATTACTTCTCCTCCTACTCCCCACTAAGCACAAAGCTACGACATCCGCCATCCATTCCATCAAACAATAATACATTATTGGCCGGCTCTCCCCGTCCCGTCAAGGCCTTGATGACTTCATTGCCCAGCAGCCCCCCCAGGGTGGCAGCCACTGGCGATATCTCTGGATGAGCAGCGATGGGTGCTAGCTGTGAAAAGTTTATGTGATTCGTCGCAGATTCATGGTTGGATAGATTGTTGGACAAGAACCAGTTGGTTGCAAAGTCAACAAACCGATGATGATAATCATCATCATCATCATCCTTCTCCGCTTGGTCATCGGCACGTTGTTGAGCCCAGTAATCAATGAGCAACCGTTGCAACAATATCCCACGTGGAATATCCTTGTCCCATCGTCCAGTCTTCACTTTACACAGTGGCATAGCGAACATGTCATGCATTGACACGTAGGGATCGACTTTGGACAAGTCGGACAATTTATCCTTTCCGGTTTCGCGACGATAGGTGTGATTCTTGCCAAAATCTAAATGAGCGCAGCCCTCGAGGCCAAACGTATCAGCAACAATGAAGAGGGTGTTTCTTCCGTTATTATTTTGCTCATTGTCCCGCTTCTCCTCCCCCGCCGCTGAATCATGTCCAGACTGCTCACCAAGACAAGACGAAATGAATTTCACCTCCTCGACCGTTAAACGACTTGCCACGATGGCATCGAAATCTC
This sequence comes from Discostella stelligera, assembly GCA_036939735.1. Classification (NCBI taxonomy): domain Eukaryota; phylum Bacillariophyta; class Thalassiosirophyceae; order Thalassiosirales; family Thalassiosiraceae; genus Discostella; species Discostella stelligera. The sequence goes on along the minus strand of JALLBB010000021.1, from coordinate 24,773 downwards.
CAAAGTACGATGGCGGGAGGGACATGATAGCACGATCTTCGACGGAATTTCTACCATGCAAGAGCGGATTGAGCTCATCTATCCTTGGCATGACGGCGTCGGCCACGGTCATTTTCGCTACCTTTGCCCTCTTGGCCATTGGCGTTGGCTCCTCGCCATTGTCATTCTTTTCCCGTTCGGTCGTCATCATCCGCTGCTCCATCTCCTCGGCCACGAAGAACGAGCTCGGCACTTCTCTTACCGCCGCGGGATAGGCCCTGCCATCGCATACGACGGCGGCCACGCCCGCCAATACCAAATTTTTGAGCACTTCGCACGATACGCCCGATAAGTGGATGTACAGGACGCGGGCGGTGGACATTCGCTTTTGGGCCTCGGCGCCCCATAGTCGAATTTGCCTGTCGTATACATCGTCGTGGTTGGTAGCTTTGGCGGCGGCGTTTGCTTTCATGGCGTATTGATTGGAAGAGGAGACACTACCTATCGTACTTTGGTCATTGGTAACTGTAACTGGTAACTGTTAATATCGCTTACTACGTGTGAGTTTCTCTCTCTAGAGAGAGATAGAGAGCGCCGATTCTGTTCGCCTCGCGCCCTGCGCGCTCTTGATAGTATCGTACTTCGTAGTACCTAATCGGTGTCATTGCTGCTGCGTTTTGTCGATTTGGCGGGAGAGAAGATGGCGGGAAAAGAGGTGACGCAGAAAGCAAAATGCACAAGGCGTGAGAGATTCGTCCTTCGTTTGATCGATTTCGTTGTGGTCCGTGGTCCGCTATCTAACAAATAGTAACAAATTCCAAGACGGAGAAGATAAAAGATACGCACCATGCACGCCCACTTCGACTGCTTCGGCGGTGCAGCCGGCGATATGATGCTTGCCGCCTGTATCGACGCGGCTGACTCGCTCCCGCATCCCTTGTTGGAACTAGATCAGCCAAGACGACGACCATCCACAGCCGCCGACGACAATGCCAAGGCAAAAGGTTCCAACTCGGAACGACTACTGTCTCGAATCATCTTCGATTTAGAAAATGGATTGCCCGAACTGAAAGGGGAATTTCGTCTTTCGTCGAAACGCGTCTGGAGGAGCGCGGGAGTGATTGCCGCCCGGAAGGTCGATGTGTCGAGTGTTTACGAGCACAAGGCTGCGCCTGTTCCCGGAGCCGGTGGCGTTCGAGACACGAATGCAATGAGAGGCGAAGGCGGGGTTCTGGATTCGCACAATCATCGTCATGATCACAATCACCATCAACAACAAACTCACCATGACCATAGTCATGATCATCACCACCACTCTCATCAGCATGTTCATGATCATCAGCATCATTCCTCATCATCCGAACTGAAAAAAGATCCTCAGACCATTACTAACCATGATGATAATGAGAATGACGAAGGCATACTCGTGCTAGATCAATCGCACAATCACGAACATTCGCCAGACAACAAAATCAACATGGCCGACACGCCCGATGACCATCAATCACACGCCCATCATCACGAACATTCCCACTCGCACGGTCATAATCATGGCCACGGACATGGTCACGATCATCATCATCATCATCATTCCAACAGTTCGTCGTCGGGAAAACTGCGAAACTTGCCACAAATTTCCAAAATGTTATCGTCGGCATCATCATCGCAGTTCATTCCATATCCGGTGGCCCGACTTGCGATAGATACTTTCACCGCGCTTGCGTACGCCGAGATGCATGCGCATGGCTCGACATCCATCGACGACGTGCACTTCCACGAGGTGGGGGCCGTCGACTCCATCGTCGACACCGTGGGGACGTTGTTGGCATTGCATCATTTGGGTGTGAATCTGGGAATGAGGGGCGGGCGAGGGTCGGAGGATGGTATGGATGGCAACGACAATGGCGATGATGATGCCACGGACTCACCCGCCAACATCGCCGTGACATGCTCGGCCCTACCACTCGGGGAGGGTACGGTAATGACCGATCACGGACTACTCCCCGTTCCTGCTCCGGCGGCATTACGACTGATGATTGGCATGCCAACGTGTCCCGGCCCGATGGGAACGACCGGAGAATTGGTCACTCCGACGGCGGCGGCGTTGCTTCGGGTATTGACTGGCGTCGATTCGGTGGCGGATGTGTCCGACCGTGAGGTGTTGTCATCCTCTTCCTACTGGCAGCCTGTGCATGTACCCGGACGACCACCGAGGATGATTGTACGGGCGGTTGGGTTGGGGGCGGGCAGTATGGACTTTGAACGGCATGCCAATGTCTTGAGACTGATCTTGGGAGATACCGACAGTGTTCGACGACGAGAGTCCGCTCGTGGCGGCGGCAGCAGTACTAGTACCGATATTATTCCCCAAACTGGTGAAGATGTTGATAACGGAAATTTTCCGGTGACAGTGCAGGATAGGTCTATGTCCGAGAATTTTCCGGCAAGCGGGGATAAGATTGACATTACCACTGGAACTGTCAATGATAGAATTTCTCAACTATGGGATGTGCATACTCTGACTCACATCGAAGCCAATATCGACGATGCCACTCCGGAGTTGTTAGCGCATGCTCTAACCCTTCTCTTGGAGAATGGTGCTATCGATGCCTGGATCAACCCAATTGTCATGAAGAAAGGACGCCCGGCTCACTCGTTGCATTGCATCTGTCGTAGCGATTCTGCTGAGAATTCGAACGACGAAGAACGTCTGTTGAATATCATGTTTCGTCATACGACCACTGTGGGAATACGCATACATCGGAATCTACTCCGTGCTGCATTACAGAGACGATTTGTGGAGGTCCAGCTACCGTACACGGACAACACAAGGAGCGGAAGGGTGGATGTGAAGATAAGCTCGTTGAATGATGGGGAAATCATATCGGTCAAGCCGGAATTTGACCACTGTAAGGTAGTATCCGAAGAGAGTGGAATTCCGTTGAAAGTCGTGTCACACGAGGCGGAAAGAATGGGGAGAATTTCGATTGGTAAATAATCGTAATAGAGCATCCCTCTAGTTTAAACGGACTGAAACATGTGTTCCATGAAAGATTTACAAGATGTCTGTCAATGTTTCTGCATTCAGATTGTCCCAGTGCCAGCGTCGTATCTTCCCAACGATTTTATCAAGTCGTACCATTGCAATTTCTAGCACGTCGGGGGTGACGAATGCGTAACAAATTCTGAACATTCCCGGTTTACGATCATGTTGTGCTTGGCCTGGGGTCATGATGATCCTTGCCGCATCCATTAACAACGAAGAAAATCGAGCTTCACCATTGGCTGTCAGCTCTGGCAGCAATGACGAAAAATCTGCATACACGAATATGCCTGCACTCGCATGCACGTAGGGTATGACCATTTCATCAAGTCGGGCAACACACAACTCGTAACTAAATCGTATTCGGTGGCGCGAATTTTCCAAAAAGCCATAGATGAAGTGATCATCTTTCAAGACATCTTGCAATACTAATTGCATTGGTTGAGATACGCCGGAAAATATGTTGAGATTCGCTATGGATGAAAGAAGGCGCTGATTTTTGGAATATAGGGTCGCACTTCGAAACCCACTAGCCCCAAAATCTTTGCTCAATGCCCAGATATGATGCACCTATTGGAAGTGGATGGAGGAAAAGGTTATGGATGAAAACTAGTGAAAAATATTTGCAATGGCTCATTGTTCCAAAGCATTTCTTACATCATTTCTGAGGTCGTTGTTCAAAGTTCTGATAACTGATTCAAACACAGCAGTTTGGTCATGAACGGATAGCGCGTACAATTCATCGACAATTGTGTGCAGTTCCCTTGACCGTGCCCACTCAATTGCTGACCTAACAAGCTGAGGAGGATAAATTGTTCCCAAAGGATTGTTTGGGTTGGTAAGGAGTAATATTCTAACTCGCAACCCCTTCGCTTCGGCGAGAGTAGCAGCATGATCCAAGTCAGAAGGAGTGGGGCCAATGGAAGGATTCGTTGAGTGAACAGGCACGGCTATGCAACCCGCCATTATCTTTAAGTCTGCATCAAATGCAGCATAATACTTAATCAAGACAGTAAAAATGGATGCCGTAAATAAGAAGTTGGAATGGAGTTGGGTAAAAGTCTTCATCGAGCAAAAAAATAAGCATACGGAACTTACGGGTGCAGGGATCAACACAGCATCTCCCTCCTCTGCCAATGATAGCGCCAGATTACTAACAAGGGACGATGCCCCGGTTCCAAAAGCCACATGCTGTGGTCGAATAAAATTCAATGCATCCCTAAAGCTCATGTCCCTTTGTTCGGGATACATGAAATGCTTGGCTGTAAAATTGTTTTTTGTTGAACCATGTGCCACGTGAGAGGAACCACCTCGACAATGTTTGGATACAATAATTGTAACAAACAAGTATTGTCACTCACCTAAAAAGTATGCGATGGCCTCTCTCGGACCGGGAAATCCCAACGAATTATTATAACAGTATACCGTGCTGTCCGAGAAAGCTCGCGATGAGGTCTCTATTTGCATCATTCGCAATCCAACAAGTTCAGTAATTAGTTTGTTCTCTGATACACATAGTGGGATGTATCCACGTGGATTAGTGTAAGGATCGCAGTGATCTTGGAGACATTTAAGGTAGTCGTAGATGTATGGGAGGGTGGGAGTTAATATTGCTTCTCCTCGTTCGCTGATGTCTTGATGCTTCCGCCGTCGTCTGCATTGATTCAATTTCTGGTGACCAATGAAAACTAAGGCCACTGCGCAGAAGGATGCTAAGTTGGTGGCTATAGTGATGCTACTGGATGTACGATCGGGCGGCATTGTGACACGATAGTGGATATCTTCTGATATCTGCGCGATGACAATGACAGTATCGCAACGAGAATCACAGTCGGGCGGCGGCCGGCAGGATATTATTGGAAGTGGAAGAGCATCTCTTCTTCTCCTTCCTTTTCCTAAAGTTCTATGGGAGTCCTGCAGAGTTGGGATTCCACGCGTCAAGATTCAACTGTTTGCAATAACCCATTTTTTTGCGTTTTACAAACACAACATCATCATGCAATTCGGTGACTGCTATGGTGCAAGGAGGTGCTAGGGTTGGTGATGAGTTACAGACTGCAACACTAATCGTGCATTGGCAAATAGATTGATGGGGGGTGGATATTCAATTTTAGTGATTAATAACTTTAGTAGCCGGACAAGGTATCTACCTGTTTTCTTCTGAATGTCTAGTGGAGAGGGAATCTAATACTACCATTATTCATTGAGGAGTTGCCAATCCATTTAATGACACCAACGTCACATCATACTGCAAAGTAGCATTGGGAGGGATGCCTCTCCTCGGAATACCCACGGATCCATACGCCAATACCGGAGGTATAATTAGCCGCCGTCGCTCGCCCACGCACATCCCATCTAGTCCCACATCCCACCCCGGAGGGAACTGACCAAATGGCTGTTTCCCCAGTACGAAGAATACTGATATATCATTTCCTCTACCAGGAATCGCCTCGCCATTGATTTTCACTGCACTACCATCAAAGATGGCCCCCGTTTCCAGCACTGTACCCACATAACTAATTTCAAGCAAATCATCGGTCGTGGCTCGACGGCGACATATTTTTGGAGGAACAAGTTGGGTTATGGTAACAATTTGATCCGATTGTTCCGTGACGGATGCACCCGGTTGGATGGATCCATCTGAGTTGCGTTGCGTTGTATCCCCGGCCGGTGCCACCTTGGTCGATACGGTGGGGGCGACAGTACCACCTCCCTGATCCTCGTCAATGCCGACCGTTGCTGCTGCTTCTGTTGTTGGGAAGTTTTCCAACTCATTCCTAAATTTCGTAGGATCGCGAAATGTCAACACCACTCCGCTCGCTGATGTCGACGAGTCGCTCAATAGTGCTTTCACCGCCCGAGAGAAGTAAATGGCCACGCCGCTCGCATTCGTACGTTCGGCATCGGCGCCATTTACGGAAACTACTACCCAACCGGGCTGTATTCCCAATTTTTCGGCGAGAGAGTTGGGTGCCACGGATTTGATGACGACGCGAAAGTTGGTACGAAAGGAAATGTCGGCCAATTCTAGTCCGAGTCCACCTTGCATGTTCCGAAGATCGGATTTGTATATTGTGAATGAAATCTCGTCCGACACAGTGTTGGAAGTAGGTAAGGAAGAAGATGGTGAAGATTGGGAGGTCGTTATTGATTGTGGAGACTGTTGCCTGTAAGACTCATCCGTCGACGGACTTGCAAATGATGCGGTTTCATCTGTCATGATGGCATGTGTTGTTGGGACGACGAATAATAACGAGGAAGATGCACCGCCGACTGTTGTGACTAGTTGTTGCATGACATCTCGTCTTGAATTAAGGACACGCCTTTCTACTCTTAATTCTGCTGTCGATGGATGTTGACGGCGACCATCGCTGTCTTGCAACGCGGAACGCAGTGCCTCGCTTCGTCTCCGGCCCTCACAACGCTGTTGTTGAGGATGCCCACCGGCGACCAAGTAGTTCTTGGCGATACGGCAACTGCCATGAGAGTACGAAAATGCGCATGCGATTGGGAATAACGCACTAAGTAGGAGCATATGGCAAAAATACCACCGACAATGGATGGGCATTGGACGTTCCGTCGCGTCGATGATCGATACTAGAGATATCTACTCGACTGCAACTGTGACGGTGGTCGAATGGTATGGTATTGGAACTGAAAAAACATTGGGAAATATTGGCGGGAAAGAGTGACGCACAACACGAACACACCGTACTACCAGTCACTCGTCACTACACCTACACTGACCAACACCATGATCCCCGCGTCCAGAGCGAACCTCCGCAGCGTAGTGAAGCCAACAAAACACATGAGGTTACATCGCTTTTTCACAGCAAATGCGAACAGCTGCGTCCATCCGCAACTGCCATCTTCGTCCGACTTTCCACCATGGTCATTTTTCCCAAAGGAATATTTTCGCTTCGAAATCATTCATCAATCGAAGAAGAGCCTGGCTCGTGTCGGAAGAATTACCACGCCACATGGCGTGGTTGATACGCCTGGGTTTGTGGCCGTGGGTACAAACGCAGCGTTGAAGGCTATCGACTTTCCATCGGCAGATGCAACGGGACAGCAGCTCGTCTTCGCGAATACGTACCACCTTTTACTGCATCCAGGATCAACCATTATACGTGACGCTGGTGGCATTCACAGATTTACCAAGAGAAATGGTCCATTCATCACTGATAGTGGAGGGTTTCAAGTGTTTTCACTAAAATATGGTGGGGTTACAGAGTCACTTGAATCGAAGGGAGAGCTGAAGCGGGCAGTAGTAGCAGATTATTCGCGCAATCGCAAGAAAACGTACTGGAGATCGGATGTGATGGGAAAAGTAAGAGTGACAGAAGATCATGTTGAATTCAAAAGTTATCGTGATGGCTCCACATTTATTCTCAGTCCTGAAAGCTCCATTCAGGCGCAGAAGGATATCGGTGCGGATGTGAGTTCTTCGCATGCTGATCGCGGATCGTGATATTTCATTCTTCGTAATTACACCATGCTATCCAGACTTTTAAAAAAGTCATTGACTTTAAGTCATGATAAAGTAAAGTTACAGGAAAGTTATAACTTTAAGTTAATTACATTTTTTCTTTCCTNATCGCTGAGATGACGTCCCAGCGGTCAGAAATGCGGGCGGTCAGAAAAAAAAGTTGCCGTACAACCACTCTAGTGACAGAAGATCATGTTGAATTCAAAAGATATCATGATGGATCCACATTTATTCTCAGCCCTGAGAGCTCCATTCAGGCGCAGAAGGATATCGGTGCAGATGTGAGTTCTTCACATGCTAATCACAGATCGTGATATTTCATTCTTCATAATTACACCATGCTATCTGGTTATCCATATTTGGCTCCTCGATTTATCCTGCAGATTATCATTCCACTGGATGAATTACCTCCTCACCATATTGATAGAGAACAACTTGCGGCATCGGTGGAGCGATCCCATCGGTGGGAGGTGCAAAGTTTACGAGAACATTTAAAGGATTCTCGGGATCGCCAACAGGCCATGTTTTGCGTCATTCATGGTGGTACAGATGTAGAGTTGCGCACTAGAAGTCTCGAATACTTAACATCATTGCCATGGGATGGGTATGCAATCGGAGGCTCCCTGGGTGAGTTTTGGTGTCCTGAAATCATGTTTGTTGGATGCATCTTCCTGCTAAACAATCTCGTTGATTGGTGTAGGTAATGGGAGAGGTGAGCTGAAAACTCTTTTGAATTGGATGATGCCACTATTTAATACCAAGGAGAGGAAAGACAAGGTATGCTAGTCCAATAAGAAGGAACATATATTCTATGCCTTCTGTAATCGTTCCTGGATCTCATCTCCACCTTGAAACAATAGTGTCGACATCTTCTCGGCATTGCTGATATTGAAAGTATTCACAATGCAGTCCATCATGGAGTTGATACCATGGATTCGTCCTACCCAACAAAACTTGCTAGACATGGAACCCTGCTGACCAATAACGGTTTGATCCGTATCAAACGTGGACAGCACGCAAAATCATTTGGAATGAAAATTGATCCCAATTGCGAATGCTCGACCTGCACCCACCACGATAGAGCATATCTATGTCATTTATTCAAAGCTAACGAGCCAGTGGCTCTTCAGCTTGCAACTGTTCATAACCTGCAGTTCATGAACCAGCTGATGATGAGATTACGCAGCGATATAATGGAAGGAAAATTGTAGATGTAGATTATATTAATACACGAAACTACCGAACTAAACAGCATCCCCCGTATCCCCTAATATGTCATTGTTTCAGCCACCATAAATTGAGTTCATCAACCTCTTATCATTCGACAGGTTTTCACAGCCATCATGACTTCCCGGCGGCATACCCGATTCGGCTGTTCCAGTAGTGTCTAATCTCGATAGCTTGGCGTCGTCATTTCGAAGTTCATGAAGTTTGGAGAAATATTCGTCGTTGATACTTTCCCCTGTGACGTAGGTCCCACTAAAACAACTAGTTTCATATTCTAAGTTCATTTATTAGAGCACGAGTAGTGAGAGGACTACGTCTAATCATGTTGCGAATGTTATCAACACGACGATTTTGTTCTCACCTTGTTCATGACATTCCCCAGCTTCCCTCACAGAATCTTCCAAGTCATTTAATCTTTGATACACGACCCAATCACACCCAAGCTCCTTGGCCACTCCTTCCTCATTTCTTTCATATGCCACCAATTCTTTGCGCGTTGGGATATCAATACCATAGATATTTGGGTATCGAATAGGAGGAGCCGCGCTCGTCAGATAGACCTTCTTGGCCCCAGCATCCCGAGCCATTTGAATAATCTCCGTCGCCGTCGTTCCACGCACAATGGAATCATCCACCAACAGCACATTTCGTCCAGCAAACTCCGATTTGATTGTATTCAGTTTAAGTCTAACGGACTTTTTCCGGGTCTCTTGTCCAGGCATGATGAATGTGCGTGCGATGTATCGATTCTTGATAAACCCCTCGCGATAGGGCCTACCGAGGAAATATGCCACCTGCACTGCCGATGTGCGGGAGGTGTCTGGAATTGGAATAACAACATCAATATCATGTTCGGGGTATCTTTCCATAATTTGAAAGGCAAGCTTTTCTCCCATTTTCAAGCGGCTCTCATAGACGCTAATTCCATCCATAATGGAGTCGGGACGTGCGAAGTAGACATACTCGAAAATACACGGATAGTGCGGACTCTGTTCCGCGGGGAGACACCGTCTCGTATGTACCTTTCCGTCCATGGTAACGATCATGGCCTCACTGGGCTCCAGATCACGAATTAATTCAAACCCCAGCGTATCAATGGCCACGGATTCACTTGCAAACATGTAATCAGTCAATACATCTCCGTTAACGTTCGAAGTAGAAGCCACCATTTCCGATTTGCGAGATCCCATCACGATGGGACGGATGCCGTTCGGGTCTCTAAAACCAACCATTGCAATTCCATTGATGAGATAAATACCAGCATACCCTCCCTTACATGATTTCATAACAGTCTCGACTGCCGCGAAGATGTTTTCGATCATATCGCTACCTGCACCCTCAACCCTCGTTTCCATCTTGATGAGACTATCAGCAAAAATATTTAGCAGCACCTCCGAATCCGAATCAGTGTTAATATGCCTACCTAATGTCTTACGACAGTACACGGCAAGCTCTTCGGCGTTGGTCAAGTTGCCATTATGCGCCATGCAGATACCATGGGGGAAATTCGTGTAGAGCGGCTGAGCCTCGGCACACGAGCTCGATCCGGCGGTGGGATATCGGACATGGCCTAGACCAACATTTCCGCGAAGTTCAATCATGTGATGTGTTCGGAAGACATCCTTCACGAGGCCATTGTCCTTTCGTAGGTGAAGACGACCGCGTTCGGAGGTGACGATGCCCGCGGCGTCTTGACCGCGATGTTGGAGGACAGTCAAACCGTCGACGAGCATTTGGTTTACGTGGCCATCTGGATTTGCCAGCAACAGTCCCAGAATTCCGCACATGATTTCGATCGCACTCCCTTTGTCAGTGTCAGCTGGTGCTATCTAGTTTCCTTCCATTGGTTCCATGGAAGAGGAGGGGCGGGGTCGTCAAGCGGTCGGCGGCGGCGGTCACTCTTTGATGGCGTCCGTTCGTCGCCCAGAGCGGACAAAAAAGACCGAGAAGAAAACTGATTCTTTTCTGCCAACAGAGAAGAGATGGCCTACTAAACAGAGGCCAGACGTCGCGCACATCCCTACACCAAGAAGAAAGTGAACTTACGTACATTTTTTTGTTCAAAACCCACAACACGCAATTCGAAATCTAAAAAAATTCGTTAGACTCCCCCACATACCTTGTGCTAAAAGATTCCATAATATCTTCCGCCACCATCATCTCCACCAACGACGATTCCACCATGAAGTTCAGCGACATCTCCAAGCCATCCAACGACCTCCTCAACGAGGACTACACTTCCAGCGTCACTCTTAAGTGCAAGGGAAAGGCCGGACCCGTCGACGTTACCGTCGAAACTGTCCGCGGCGCCCAGGGTGCGCTCACTTCCAAGGTCGGTGGCAAATTCGCCTACGCCGGTTTGAACTTTGACAAACTGCAAGCCACCGCCGACGGATCGAACGTACTGGAGACCAGTCTCGTTCCGTACAAGGGGTGCAAATTGACATTCAAGGCCAACAAGGCCGCCGACCTCGGCCTGGAATACACCACCGGATCGATCACCACCACCGGCACCCTCGATGTCCTGAGCATGTCCAAGCTCTCCACTTCCACCTGCATTGGCGTCGCTCCCGGTATCAACGTTGGGGGGGACCTATCCTACAACATCTCGGGCGATAAGGCCGGTCTTTCCGCGTACAGTGTCGGCGCTAGCTACTCCAAGGGATCGCTCTTTACCAGTATCACGTCGGCGTCCAAGTTCTCCCAATTCAACGTGGGTGTTTTGTACAAGGTCAATCCCGATCTTAGCCTCGCATCGAGCACCACCCACTCATCGGCCAAAGCATTCGATGTTCTGGCCGTGGGAGGTTCGTACAGCGGATTGGCTACTTTGGGCACCATCAAGGCGAAGGTGGGAAGCAACGGCGTGACTTCCGCGTGCATTATCAAGGAGGTGGCGCCGAAGGTCAACCTTACCGCCAGCGGATCCATTACCGGTGCTGATTTCTCAACTTTCAAGTATGGTCTTGGTATCACCATGTAAATTTTCTCGAGAAGGAAGAGAGGGTGCAGTGGAATGAACCGATTTTATTTACAGAGCATACGTGCGAGAGAGCGAGCCAATGACAAATTGCGTTACCCATCATTTTGTGGTGTGTTGTTGTTATTAGGGTAGGGAAAAGAAAAGCAAAATCGATGGTGGTCTATTTATTTTTGTTCACCCAGTTCTATTATTGTTTGGCTATCTTGGCATTTCGTTGTTGGTACCAATTATTATTGACGTGGATAGCCAAGTTCATTAAAGACAAAATCTGAAATAATTGTTTGAAAAATATGTATCCAAGTGCAGTTATAATATCTCAATTGATTAGCTCATGTAGGTCAATCCCACCACCAACTTAGCCATTTTCCCGAGACGGGGGGAATCGTAAGACGCACTACGAATGGCAATCTTAGTTCTTAATTTATGAAAAGTGCCATGTGAATGTGAATGCTTGGTCGAACTCTTTACCACCAATAGAATACCTTTCTACGTCAATAGTTGATTCATATGCATACTATTATTTTTCAAGCAAAATATATCATGGCTCTAAACCTCAAAGTCCTTACGCGAGACTAATTTCAACACTTCATAGGCAGCCGATAGTACCGAGCCCCAAACACCCATATGTACAATTCGCGGCAATAATCCTTTGTACAATCCCGACACGCCTGTCGTCGCTGTCAACTCTTTCGCCATGGATAAAAAACCGGGCGTCATCTGTCTCCTCAGTGGCATTCCACCGTCGACAATTCCATTACTACCCACTTGCAATCTCGTTTTCAGCGTATCCAATGGCTGTGTTACCACGGCTGCCGCCGCAGCGGCACCAAATGACGAGATTATTTGAATGATACCCTGACGTGCCATCGGCAGGACGGAATAGCCAATCGACATAATTGGGTTGTCCTCCTCCTCATCATCATCATCCCTTCTGGACTCGGACGAAGATTCTTCTACAAACGAAGTAACATCGGTATTGCCACCACCACTACGAATCGTAGCAGGAGTATTGAGATGATTTCGAATTCCGGCATAGGTACCCCACCATATCGTACCAGCCGGAAGGCTGGTCAACAGCGACAATCCAAATCCTTTGTATAATCCCTTCCATCCATCCGTTTGTACGATCGTTCGGGCCACCTTCGCGGCACGTCCCCGTTCGCTATTGTACACGGAATCGTCCATGATGATAAGCTTTTGCGAGACGACATCCATGGGCACGACAATTAATTGGGAGGATACGGCGGCCAACCCACCGGCAATGCCACCCGACAAGGGTGTGATCAGTGGGAGGTATTTTGTCGTGTCTATACTATTGTTGTTGTTGTTGCTGTAGTTGTCGTGGTTGCTACTTCCGGAATAGGCTGACAGCACCGTCAGTACGAACGGAGGAGGGTGCAACAGCACTCGTCGTGCCGATGTATCCACCCATTCGCGAGTGTATTCCAGTGTGCTAATGTATATTATGCGCGCCGGTATGGCCAGTGAGACCACCACGCCAAGACCCCGATAGTACTGTCGAATGTAGTTTGTTATGAGAGAGGTGGAGGCAATTGGAGCAGCAGTCTTCGTCGTCACAGCAGCAGCAGAAGTTGCAGCCGACGAGTGAACAGAAGATGTCACGGATGCAATGGGCAAAGAGGAGGAGGAGGATGAGGTAGCTGCAGATTTAGATGGACCATGCATCAATATCTGTCTTCGAATTTTTGCCACGGTCAGTGGATGCAGTATCACAGTCAATGCTGAATACATGACCGTGCCTTGAGTATCAAATCATGGGTTGTGTGAGAGAGTACAAAACATAATATCTCTACGCAAGCAGTGGACAGGCACACGCTATGATGGGGCGTAAGCCGGTCCCAAAACTCACCAAAGGAATACAATCTATATTTATCAATATCTGACCATCGCGTGTCTGCCTTTCTACTAGCATTATTATCCATGATATTATTATCATCATGATGTGGTTCCGGCTCTGGTTGATTCTTCTTGTCAGCAACAGTAGTAGTGCTACTCAGTGAAGACATTTTTTCTTGATTTGATTTTGATTGATTGCTCGCTCGCTTGATTGTTTAGTTAAAGACCCGCATGGTATCGTCTTGTCGCCTCCACTCTCGCGGTGTATGATGATGTTGTACTTGATTTGTTACTCCACATCGATCATTGCATTCGGCTCGGGTCTGCTCGGCTTTGTTAGAGAGTGTAGAGAGAGAGATGTTAAAGCGAGCAGTGTACCTTACGATAGTAGGAGAGAAGAGACAGAAGAGACCGTGCGTGGCTGGGATACAAAGTTGCCTCGGTCCGAGCGAGCAAAATTATTAGCGATAAAAGCTACAGTGGTATTATGAAAAAAACTCGCTGTTTCATGTTAACTACCAAGATTCGACTTCGTCGTCAAAACAGTGATCTGTGATGCACAGGAACCATGATGTCGGTGTCGGATCTCAACCATAGTACTACTACGGCTACCAACACCACCGCCAACAATGCGGTGGAATATCTCTCCCTCACCTCGGACTCGCTCGCCTCCCAAGCCGAGCACAAATCGCATCTCCTCGACATCGAGGCCCGGAAGCGAGCCGCCTCCGTGCAAGTTCCAACCCTGCCCAACGATGTCCGCGACGCGTTGCGACACTATGGCGAGCCTATACGGCTATTCGGGGAGGATTTGGCGGATATTCGCAATCGATTAAGAATGATTATGGCACGGTGGGAGATATGGAAGGAGCAGAAGCAGCAGATGGATATTATTATGGACGAAGAGGGGGAGGACACGGTAATGTCATATCCCACGACAATGACAGGAGAGGGGGCACCTACTGCTACGACTGAAATCACCGAAACAACATACACGCACGCCCCGCAAGAATTAATCAATGCTCGTAAATTCTTGTGTGAGTATTCTCTAACGCAATCGCGACACCGATTGGAGAGAGAACGCCAACGTCGCAGGGGCATGGTGCGATACACGCGAAGTAAAAAAAGAGCGAGATTGTTCAACAGAGATGCTGACAGCGATGATGACGATGACACTGATGGCGGTGGCGGGCTGTACACGGAACCATCTCTCAAAAGAGATGCCAAAGTCGTCAAATCTCTCGATGAGACTTGTGAACAGATCTATCAATCATTACGAAAGCTAGAGCTGCAGGGATCTCAGTATGGAGATGTTCGTCCATTGTCCGCCATTTGTACCTCTTCTTTCACAAATGGTGTAGGGGTAGGAAACGGCACCCACCCGGATGTTTTAGCAATGCCAAAATTGATTGCTACCGGTGGATGGAGTGGCGGGATTAAGATATGGAATGGTGGAAGTGGGGATGGTGGGGATGATCATCATGCCCCCCAAACTCGTGATCATCCGAACGGTACTCGTAATTTTCCATCCACGTTGGAAGAAGGGGATGCGTCAACATTGGATTTGTTGGGAGCAAAAAGCATTGTTCATGAAGATCGCATTATGGGAATCGCCATGCGACCCTACCTTACCAGTGGGGGCATTGCATCACAGGATGTATCATTGACCATGGTGGCATCGGCATCCATTGATCTCACTGCCAAGCTTTGCATCGTAAGACAAAATGAGGAGGATCAGACGACTACGACCAGTACTTCCAATGATTCCTTCATTCAAGTCGAAAACCTCAATATCAGAGAAAACGGCAACACCAAATTACGCTACAAAATCGTGGAATGCGCCCATTTGCGAGGACACGCCGCGCGTCTCTGCAGTGTGGCATTTCACCCCACCGGAAAATACGTTGCCACCACCAGCTTTGATCATACGTGGAGACTATGGGATGTCGAAACCTCGTCAATGACCAATGGAGGTACCGAGTTATTGTTACAAGATGGTCATGCGAGAGAAGTCTACGGCGTCGGCTTCCATCCCGACGGATCTCTCGTCGCGACTACCGATTTTGGGGGAATTGTTCAATGTTGGGATTTACGCACTGGCAAATCGGCATGTCACTTCATAGGACATGCTAAACGTGTCTTGTGCTGTGAGTTTGCTCCGAATGGGTTTCAATTGGTATCGGCGGGTGATGATGGGACGATTAAGGTGTGGGATTTGCGCCGTCCTCGTCGTGCGGCCACTTCGATACCGGCGCATACCAATCTCATCACGCAATTGAAGTTCGCTCACTCGTCGAGCTCTCAGAACGGTGAATTTTTAGCATCCAGTTCGTTTGATGGTACTGGAAAGATTTGGTCGACGAGGGACTGGAAGCTCCTATCCACGTTGCGAGGCCATGAGGGGAAGGTAATGGGGATCGATGTTCTGGATGGACCACGATGTGGGATTGTTACTTGTGGATTCGATAAGACATTGAAACTTTGGCAATGATAAAAAAGCTACTATTTACATTTATAGTACTATCGTAAAGCAAAAATGGTCTTGCAATTATTTTTCATGTAATTGTAAACTTGCCACTTTGCACACAAATCCAGCATCATGTACAGCCGCAATCACCTCTTCCACAACGGCGTCAATTTCCTCTCTAGTCTTGCCTGAAATCATCAATTCGGCCACACCACCCTTTGCCGCATCATCGGCCAACCATGATTTTTCTTCTCTAATATTGTTGGCAGCCGATATGCATCGTCGAATGGACGTGTCGACCTTATTCACACAAGCGACACATCCCATTGTAGGAATGGTCAGCCGAACTTTTGCCTGGAAGGGTAGTGATGAAAGCGCCGCTGACCATTCATCATCCTGATTTTTGTTAGAAATGGTGCCGTGTCGTTGCCATTGCTGTGATCGATTGGTATTCCATATATCTAACAGTTCTGGCAAAAAGGCGAGCAGCAAAGACGCAATTGTCCATCCAAGCGCTCTCCCCGTGAGATGCAGTTTCCATGTGGACATGAGCAATAGTGATAGCAACACCGGACGGATTGGTCCCAAAAATGTATTGAAACCTGCACATCCCCATCCAGAGAGAGCATTGATTATCAATTGAATTGCGCAGCAGCTACTCGACAAGAGTGGCAGGACTACCGAGGAGGATAGAACACCCTGCCAGCCCTTGGCGGTCGGGACATGACATGCCATGCCATCCATACCGGTCAATATATGCTGAAGGGCCCACCAGACTGCCATGCTAAGAACCATTTTCTTCCAGAAGTTCGGTGACCATATCAGATGATACTTGGCAGTATTCGTTACTGGCCTAGTGTCGTCGTCGTCGTCCACTGGTGAGGAGTTGGCGATGACGCCTCGTCCCTTGTCCTTTGTCGAGAACAGTGACATAGTGGTACGTCGACTAGGCATTGAAAAAAGATTAGCGACCATGCCACCACCATCACCACCGCATCGTAGTTCAGATAACACTAACCTCGAGTTGGTTCGAAGGCGAGAGACCCTCTTCCCATCGTCGGTGGAACTGAGGATTAATATTTGTCTTGGACCAGGAGGACTAGACGGTACTTTCGCATATGCAACGACGAAGGCGGATCCCGCGAAGACGTAAAGAGTGAAGATGAATAGGATGGTCATTTTTGAGTCGGTGGAGTGCGTCGGAGCACTAGGAATCCGTCGGCGGCAAGGTGTCATGGTCTTTGTCTCTCTGGTCGCGGATTGTTTGTGTCCACAAAAGCGAACTCTGCAGTGCACTGCGTGCGAAATCCGCCCCGTCGACCCGACAGAATCTCTCTTTCCACGTGGATCTTCCTAAATAGAGCGAAAGGTCTCCACGTGGATTCCTTCTCGCGACCCAAATCCTATCACACGAAACGAGGCAGCAGACCCTCTGCCTAGTACTGTCCTCTGTTATTGACACATCAATCAACAGCATTACTGGCGGCTGGTGGCAGTCTTATCATTATTTCAACGATGTCACCGCTATCATTATTAGTAGTATTAACCGTCATCGTAGCGGGGAGCAGCAGCACAAGCGTCTCAGCAGCATCATCATCACCATCAAACACGAATGGTTGTCCCCAAATTATAAATCAACCAGCTTCCAGAAGAAGTAACAGTCGCCACATTCGTCTTCAATCTACAGTATTCTCCATTCCACGAGGAGGAGGACAAGAAGGAATTGAAGAACAATGCAAACAATCCAAAATTATTTCATCGCCACCGCTAACAATAATGAGAAAGACACAACAACATCAGCATCATCTACTATCCAACGAGAAACGGCGCAGATCGCTACCAACTCCCGTTCAACTACCGCGGGGAGGTGCCATCCTCTCCCCATCTGGAACCACCACTACCACCAAATCCTCTTCCTATTCCTCTTCATCTTCTTCTCCAAACTCTGCGGGCAACAACAACAACAGCAGCAGTAACAGCAATACCAACAAACCCTTCATCGTCCGCGTCGCCTTCCAGGGCGAAGCGGGAGCCTACTCCGAAAAATCACTCCGAGAACTTCTCGGCCCCAACGTCATTGCCGTGCCTCGTCCCAACTTCGAATCCTGCTATCGCGCCGTGGCATCGAACGAATGCGACTACGCCATAGTCCCCATCGAAAACTCGCTGGGGGGATCGATCCACGAAAATTACGATCTCATGCTGCGGTACGACTTGACCATCGTGGCCGAACACGATTTTCGCGTGCGACACTGCCTGTTGACCAAGCCGGGATTGGATGCGAGGAATATCAAGTTTGCGATTTCTCATCCTCAGGCATTGAGTCAATGCGATAATTATTTAAGAGCGCGGGGTATTATACCCAAGGCGACCTACGATACCGCCGGCAGTGCCAAGATGATTCGCGCGTCGATCAACCGTGGAAAAGAGGAGAACGCAGATGCTTCGAACGACAATAATGCCATGCCAGAGGGATGCACGCCCGAAAACACTGCCGCCATTGCATCCAATTTAGCCGGGATGACGTTTGGATTGGAATGCAAGGAGGAGGGCATCGAGGATGATGATAGCAATTTTACACGCTTCTTACTGCTGGGACGACGAGGAGTATCACAATATCTAAATAAGAAGATACCCGCCAAGACTTCGTTGGTGTTTACATTACCGAATAATGCTGGGGCGCTGTATAAGAGTTTGGCCTGCTTTTCATTACGGGACATTGATATGAGCAAGATTGAATCGCGACCGATGAGTGCGGCATTATTGAATTACTTGCGTTTTCGTAAAATGAAAGTGGGGAGATTGTCACCCTCATCGTCGTCATCGGGAAAGGGGGTAAGTGGGAGTACCGAGGAACTGCCACGTTTTCGATATTGCTTCTATTTGGATATACTCTCCTCGGAGCTGGATGAGGATGTACAGAATGCATTGCATCATTTGCGCGAACAGAGTGATTACTGTCGTGTGCTGGGATCGTATCCCGCCAATTCACGATTGGTTGGTCCTGTAGCCGAGGCGGTAGAGGCATTGAATGCGGCCAATGTCGGGAAGACACATGATGAGATGATGACTGATTTACGGATGAAGAGCTTGCCGAGTGATGACGATGAAGCAAGACAGTTGAATATCGGATTTGTTGGGTATGGGGCTTTTGGTCAGTATTTGTCAAAGCAGATGTCGACTCATCATAATGTTAGATGCATTGATCCTTTCGATAAGGTGAGTTCAAACGGTCTGCTTAATTTTGCTCATAAATAATGCAACGCCGAATCTGAAACAAAACTGTTTGTCGCTATTTCCATTCCATCGACTGCTGGACTAATGCATGATGCAGTCAAAAGAAGCCGAGGAAAACGACGTTGAATATTTTCCAACGTTTGATATGATTAATTTCCTTCAAGGACTAGATGTAGTCGTCTTGGCAGTACCAATGATCGAGCTTGAGGAAACTATGGAATCCCTTCCGTTGGATAAACTACGGAACAAATTAATAGTGGAAGTGTGTCCACTCAACGTCTATCCCCGTTCAATCCTCACCCGCATATTGCCCCAAGATACAGATATCTTGTGCACCAATCCTATGTTTGGACCAGGGCTGCCATTGGATGGCGTCCCTTTTGTATACGAAAAAGTTCGGATAAGTGACACACGTCGTGTCAACTGTTTCCTTTCAACCTTTGAACGAGCACGTTGCCAAATGGTAGAAATGGCATCTGAAGACCACGATAATTATGTCGCCGATGCAGAATTCGTAACTCATTTGACAGGGCGTTTATTGGATAGGAATTTGCTACCAGTATCTCCGGTTAGTTCCAGAGAATATGCGGCACTCTGCGATGTCGCAGATATGACAACGAATGATACGTTTGATATGTTCTATGGTATGTTTAAGTATAACGATCGTGCGAAGGAATTATTGAATAAAATGCGAGACAACCTTGCAAGTGTTGAAAGAAAGCTTGCAGCAAAAGAGGCATATCTTGCAGCGAGTGCAGAGATGAAGAATACAGACAGGCAAAAATTGCTTGTGGAATGTAGGATGCTGCTGAAAGAAATGGCGAAATCCAGTGCCGATTCAATGAAGGAGAGTGAAGTTCCTACCCGGATAGAAGGACCAAAGGATGAACGAAGCAAATAATCTTACTGAAATCACTTTTTAACCTTCGTACTCCATTATTTTTGTGCTCTTCATCCGAACCCCTGGCCCTGGCTGTGCGGCTGGTGGTTCTGGTTGTCTCTCCCGCCATTTTTCTTCATGCTCAAACAACACCCAACCGGCTCAAACCACAACCCAACGAAGACAGTAGTGACGAGTGACGACTCTACGACGATGACGGCGCCAGCGCCAGCTCCTCCTCCTCTCAATCCACCTGCGACAAATCCGAAGTACATCGCCAACGAAGAGGATTTCATCAAGCTCCCAAGTGAGCTCAGCAGTATAGATTGGAACAATGTGCGGTGGGGCAAATATTTCCCCTACACATCATCCAACGACATTTTCACAGCTCCTCTTCCTCTCGTTCCGGAAAACACCCCACCGAAGTTCCAACCTCCCCACCCTGCCCTAGTATTTCATGTCCATGCAACATCTGGTAGAGCGCGATATGCGACTCTTCATCTACCTCATGGTCCCGTGTCTACGCCTGTCTTCATGCCTGTCGGTACCAAGGGCACATTGAAGGGATTAACCCCGATGGATGTCACAAACTGTGATGCATTGGACAATCAGATCATATTGTCAAACACCTACCATTTAGCCTTGCAACCAGGAACTGAATTAATACGCGATGTTGGCAAGGAGGGTGGTTTACATGAATTTATGGGATGGGATAGAAACATACTTACAGACAGTGGGGGGTTTCAGATGGTTTCGTTACTAAAGCTGGCAGAGATTACAGAGGAGGGTGTGGCGTTTGAGAATCCTTACACTGATAACAACGAAAAGCAAGTGGTAAACGATGAAAAGTGTGATGAGACCGATGACGCTCCATCTTGCGGCAAGCGGTCATGCTGTTCATCTGACTCACTTGAAACGAGGAAATCCCAACGAATGCTACTTCGTCCCGAAGATAGCATCTATCATCAAAACAATATTGGTTCAGATATCATGATGGCCCTTGATGATGTTGTATCCTCCGTTGAAAATGATGATACTCGCTTTCGAATCGCTACCTTACGCACAGTGAGTTATTGTGTCTGGTCATTGTTTTGTCATGAATCCTGCTGAAGTCAATCACTAATTCTTTCAGCCTTCATCAAACCATTAGTTGCGATGGCTAGACAGGTGTTTCTCTGCCCACCGCCGCCCAAGCGATCAAAACTTATTCCCTATAGTGCAGGGTGGCCTGGATATCAGTCCTGGGGGTTTGCGCGACATTTGCCTCGCAGGATTTCGTTTACGAGATGATAAAGCGCCGGGGTATGCCATTGGAGGACTAGCAGGCGGAGAGTCAAAAGATGATTTCTGGAGGGTAGTTGATCATTGCTGTCGCGCACTACCAGACACTAAGCCGAGGTATTTGATGGGAGTAGGCTACCCTCTTGACCTGGTAGTCTGCACAGCATTAGGCGTAGACATGTATGACTGCGTTTATCCTACACGCACTGCTAGGTTTGGGGTGGCTTTGGTGCACGGCGAGGCTCCAGGAGTCTTGCGTTTAAAGGGTCATAATTGTGCTAATGATTATAGAGTGATAATGAATGGATGCAAATGCATGGCATGTTCTGATGGAAATGGGGAAGGGGGATACACAAGAGCACGATTGCATGCAATGTTGAAGAACGACAGTCCACTTGCTGTTTCATTGGTGACGCATCACAATCTTGCATACATGATGTCACTGAATAGGAAAATGAGAGATGCCATTATAAAGGATTCATATGGCGACTTTGCAAGATCTTTTGTCAGAGATCAATATCGAGGGAAAGAGAATGGGGGTCAAGATGTACCGCTGTGGGTGCAGGATGCATTCAATGCTGCAGGAATAGCGTTGAATTTGTCTTAGTGATAATTCATGTAATACTAGCCTAGGCCCGTAACACCCAGTGTCACGTAAAGCTCATTGGTACATTTTACCTCTCCCGGGGGGGGTTCCCCCCCCCGGACCCCCCCCTGAAAGAGTATTAGGAGTGGACGTAAAACTGAGTGTTACGCAAAGGTCACAATAAATTTTATTAATATAGCCTAGCACCATAACACCCAGTATGTAAAAGTATTAGCCTTTACAATACCATTTTGTCATGTACTTGCTCCGGCGCGCAAAATGCAGATCACACCACCTATTATGCTTCTCAGCATACAATAGCTTTTTTTTTTCGCGCTCTCGCTCGAGCGCTCGCACGCGCGCTCACAATACATGACACACCACCTCTACAGTACTTTTATTTTTGCGCGCGTTCGCTCGCGCGCTCGAAACACACGACACACAACTTCTACAGTACTTTTTTTTTTTGCGCGCGTTCGCTCGCGCGCAGAAAAATAAACACAATGCACAACGCGCAACCTTTGTACGTACGTCACTTTTTTTTTTCGCTCGCGCGCGCGCGCGCATCACACGACACACCACTTATCGTACTTTTTTTTTTCATTCGAGCTCATAACCCAGTTTTCGTACCAATTCCGCCACGAAAGTCCCCCCATTCGCTTCCACGCGTTCGTCGCAGGGAGCGTGCAGAGAGAGGGAGGGAGAGAGGGAGAGACGCGCGAATTTTCTAATGAGTTAGACTAGCCTAGGCCCGTAACACCCAGTGTCACGTAAAGCTCATTGGTACTTTTCACATCTCCCGGGGGGGGTTCCCCCCCCGGACCCCCCCCAGAAAAAGTATTAGGAGTGGATGGAAATAGCTCATAACAAATTTATCTCTCTCCTCAGAACAAATGTTTATTAATGTAACCTAGGCCCATAACACCCAATGTCATGTAAAGCTCATTGGTACTATTTACATTTCTCCCCCCTGAAAAAGTACACCAGTGTAAAGTAAAGCTCATAGGTATTTTTTTCTTTTCCAGTGCGCTTGCTCATGCACAATGAACAACCTCTATGTACGATTTTTTTCTCTTTTCCAGTGCGCTCGCTCACGCGCGTACATAATTGTTTATGCTCGCACTCGCTTCCTTTACGTACAACCTCTACAGTATTATTTTTTATGTGCGCGCTCGCTCGCTCGTGCACTCACAACACACGACATGTACGCAACCTCTTAGTACTTTTTTTTTGCGCGCGCGCTCACAACACACGACACATAACCTTTACGTACTTTTTTTTTCTTGCGCTAGCTCGCCCGCGCTTTTCACCTCTCTGGGGGGGGTTCCTCCCCCCCCGGGAACCCCCCTGAAGAAGTATTAGGAGTGGATGTAAAACTGTGTCTTAAAGTAGTCTTAAGCTTCAATATTTAAAATATGCAAACCGTCGCACACCGTCTCATCTCCACGTCCAAAAATGCGAACAGCACAATAGTTTCCGTATCTCAAATCAGTGCCACATGGGCACCTGAGTACACAGTCCCAACATTTTCTAATGGGTTAGATAGCCTAGGTCCGTAACACTCAGTATCACGTACAGGTCATTGATACTTTTTACCTCTCCTGGGAGGGGTTCCCCCCCGGACCCCCCACTGAAAAAGTATTAGGAGTGGACGTAAAACTGAGTGTTACGTAACAAATTTTTACTAAGGCCTTGTCCATAGGCAGCAAAATAATGACTCACTTACCGTAAAATACGCAGTATAAGCAACACTTCCATGTGAGTTTGCAGAAAATGCAAAAGAATTAGTTTTTTTTTAGTCTGGTACAATCTTTACGTAGGAATCAGACTTGTACGAAGCCGAAAATTGAAAATCGCTATTTTCGCCTCTAATGTATTGTTCCGATGCAAAAGTCCAGTATGTAACATGACACCTATCTTCTGCGTTCAACGAGCTTTCCAACGATGTGTCGAACGTCAGAAATGGCGGTCGTATTGACCCGAAATGAGAAGGGACTGTTTGAGGTTTAACATGCAATATCTCTGTCAATAAGTGCCGGAGTACCGTGAGCGATATGTTGCTGGAAAGCTAATATCAAGCGCTTTCGATTGGTGTCATCACGAAATTGACTGTCGTAGGAATAAGTCTACAAAAGTTGAAAAGAAGGTTTTTGCTCGACTGCTTTCTCGTGTTGCTTATTAAACGTGTTGCTTATACTGCGTATTTTACGGTAAACATACTGTTGCTGTTGAATCCAATCACATAACTTTAAGTGACATGATAAGTGTCTTCACAATGTTATTCATGTTGTAAATGATGATAATATAGTTTGATGTAAACAGCATTACATTTTGTTCATGTTGTTTACTGTTGATTCTGTTTGCGTTGATGGTATATCTTTCTATTTCTTTATTTATTTTAATTTTTGTGTTAGAGTGTCTGTAGCAGAGGTGATGGTAGGGCTGACAATAGCAGTGATGATAATGATAGATGCAGCTCTTGTTGAGTGTTCTCTTTTTCTGGTTTGTGCTATGATTATGATCATTTTTTTCTGTTTTGTTAAGATTTCTTTTGTCTTCTGTGTAATCAAAATTAGTTGGTTGATATGGTTTGGAGTCCTGAATGGTGTAGTGTATCAATGCATATTGCTCCCAGTTGTCTTTATCCATGGCTATGTTGAATCAAAGAGGAGTATTCTCATCGTTTTTCAGTTTTCAGTTTTCTTTATTCTCTTTAGTGTCTGTGGGAACAATTGTGGTGATGG
>JALLBB010000020.1:0-34708 GCA_036939735.1 Discostella stelligera | reverse complement strand
CTGCAAACTGTGCCAAAAAAATCTCTAGCCTGCAAACTAGTTTTTAGCTCGTACTACCATCTATCCGATATCATACACCAAAAATGAACTCCTTTCATGTTGTTGTTGGCTCTTCTCTTTCGTTTCATTTTCCATCATGAAAGCTTCGTCGTCGTTTTCAAACTCTAGAAGTACTTAACGAGTTAGTGTTCGTGTACTAAAGACTCATCCCAAAAAGAAAACCACTAAAGAAGTTTCAAACAACCCTCGCGTTTGTGTCCCTCATCACCGCAATACGAGCAAACCAACAGCACGTCCACTCCATTATTCCTCTGTCCATTTTCGTTGGGATGCAACTGCCCCAAAGAATAGGCCCGTATGACACGTTCCTCAAAACAACTTCCCGACAATGCACCATATTTCGGATCTGTTTCTATATTCTTGGGGATGTGAAAATTATTACGAATGAAGCGGTAGGCGCGCAATGTTCCCTGATCCAAGGCAAGGTCACCTCGTCGATGATAGTCTACATTGGAGTGGATGTGCACGGGTACAAACACTTCTGGCCGCGACTTCTTCTTCTTCTTCTTCTTCTCGTTTGCATTCGCATTGTCGTCTTCGTCGTCGTCGGAATGATAATACAAGTCCCCGCCATCGACTCCAATAATATCATCTGTGCGGTCGCTTGCATGCTGTTTCCTCGTTCTCGATTCTGCTTCGACTTGAACGAGCTTCCGAGCCGCACGAGGTTTCGTACGTTCCGTCGTGACCTGCTGGTCACCACCCTCGTCCGCAAAATGGCGCGACTTGCGTTTCCCCACCGAGAATTTATCCGTGTCGGCATCGGGAGTAACGGTGGGCGCCGCCGTCTTGGTCGCCGTGGCCGAAACTTCTTTGGTAGTATTATTATCGACGGATGCCGAGGCAGTGGCTTGTTTCAGATGATATGGGTTCTTCACAATCTTTGCCTTGTGCTTATTGTTGTTGTTGTTGCTATCGTTGTCGTTATCGTCGTCATTGTCGATAGGAGCGGTGTTGAGATCCAAGCGTCGCTTCGCGTTGTTTCCTTTGGAGGTCTTCATTGTTGCTTTTTTGTTATTTCGCAACAATGAACAGTGTAGTTGTTGTTTTGCGTGTTTTGAGAGAGTGTGATTAGAGCCTGCGTTGAGTTTGAGTCTCTTCGCGCCAAAACAAATTTGGCGCGCCCCATTATTTTCGAGAGATCCATCAAGATTTCCCGCGCGCTCCATGCCGGCCGCCATGGTGAACGGCACTTTTATTTTCCACTCGAAAGCGGCTGCTTTCGCGCGCTCCCAGCGGCCTCTGTATCTAGCTACGATGTACTACACAGCACACCACAACATGATGATGTAAACGTCATCAATACTCTCTCTTGAGAAGCCTGCCTATTTTTATTCTTTAGAGTACAACAACATCATCATCATCATTATATCCTGCCAGTACAGTTGAGTGTTAGTTGTGCTGGAAAGTGAGATCAACATTCCCATAACCACTATTCCAACACTCGGATAAAATCAAAACAGACAATCAATGGCAGAAGAAATTCGAAACAAATTCGTATCCTGGACGCGCAATGTGGTCAAGGAGATGAAAGAAATTCCTGCCAGGAATACTACACCTCCATCACCTACCACTGCTACTACTACTACCTGTGCGTCCGGGACTGCTGCTCCCTCGTTTCCCAGCCTAGCTAAATCCGCGCCCATCAAAGACAGCAACAACAACAAGAAGAAGGGCAATGAAATCTACGGTGTCGGTATCAATCTTGCCTTTGTCCAGCAGCAGCAGCCGCCGTCATCCTCCTCCTCCTCTCCTCCTCCTCGAGTGGGCGTGCATTCCCTCGAACCTACCGGTTCCGCCGCCAAGGCTGGATTGCAACCCGGCGATATCATCGTCTCGGCAAATAACACTACCTTTCGCGAGAACAAGTATTACTTACCCGATGATGTGGCGGCTGCCATCCGCGGACCGGAGGGGAGCATTGTCAAGGTGGTGGTAGAACGGAGTGGGAAGAAGTTGGAGTTTGCTTTGATGCGGGAACCGATTGGGATGATCCTTTCGTCTTCTGCGAGGATGATGACCACGACGACCACGACGACAACCAATACCACTAGTAGTAGTTGTAGTAGTAGCAGTAGCAGTAGTGCCGCGGATCGTCCTGCTCCTTGCGCCAGCGAAGTAGTAGATGGCGAGAAGAAATCAAGGGACGAACAACAAACGAAAAGGGATGCGGAATCACCAACCGACACTACCTCTTACCCGGACAACAAGAAGAAGAAGAATGTGTTGGAATCCCTCTTCCATTCCCTATCACTTACCGAGGATGAACACAAAGAGAATGAGAAAGAATTAGCCTCGTCTCTCGAAGATGCCGATCAATTCAACGACGATGATATAGTTGTGGCCAACACGACGGTTGTTGCTTCGAGCGCAACCTCCAAACGATCTTCTTCTTCCTCCTCCTCCTTCAACATGGTTGCTGCACCTGCCGCAAAGGGTGTTGTGGACTCGTTCGAAGAAAAGACCATCGACATTAACGACGACGACGATGACAACAACGACGACAATCGCAGCAATGCCATCGAAGATGATCATTCCGCCTCCACCAGCCAACAATGGGAAATGTTATCCGACCGATCCGGTTCCACGGCCATACTCATTTCATACTCCGGATCCATGTCCAATGCTTCCTATTCGTTCCCCAATCGCAGTCCATCTCCCTCGGTGCTCAAGAATAAGTTTGTGTTGACCGAGTCGAACGGCGAGGCCTACATCCACCACGTGGTGCTCCCGACGGACACCCTCCAGGGATTGTGCTTGGCGTACAAACTCTCGGCGACGCGACTGCGCATGGAGAATAACTTTTCGGGAAACAGCCTGCAATTGGCGCCGAAGAAATTGCGCATCCCAAACAATGTTGGCAGCAGGCCTTCGTCGTCGTCGTCGTCCAAAGGAGGAGGTGTCAATGGCAGCAGTAATAATAGTAATAACAAGGGTGTGATGATTCGGGTGCAGGATACCACCTCGAAGGAATACAAACTGTATGCATTCGTGGCGGAGATCCCTACGATGGAATTAGTCGAGGCGAAGGCCTACTTGGATTTGAGTAATTGGGATTTGGAGGAGGCATTGCGCAGTGCAAGGGAAGATGAGGGATGGAGTTTGCGTAATAACGATGGCGATGGATCATCCTCATCTTCCTCTTTTGGCCAAGGTGGAGAAGGATTCGAATCGTCGTCGTCGTCATCACAAAGTATCATTCTGACGGCTTCGGTCAAACCGAAGGCGCTGACGGCTCATGATATCTACTCGGGTATGCCTCCCTACGATGGAGATGGATTTGAGCTCAGTGATATTAAACCGCGATGAAAATAATTGAGTGGTGCGAAGTGAGAACGAGAGAGGAGACGATTGTTGAAAGAGAGTGTGTGTTTCTGTGATGTGAAGAGTGAAAAAATCATAACCAGATCCTTGGCCTTGCATGGGGTCATCTTTCCATGCACACTTGCATTCTTGCTATCATTACTTTAATCTGGAATGGTTGAGTTGTTTCCCTCTGTCTTCTTTGCCTTTGTCTTCTTGTTAGTTACTGTTGATAAATGTGTGAGTACTTACCATTGAGAAGACTAAGAAAAAAAATATTACTTGCCTCCGGGGACGACACCATTCCAGTCAGGATCTGTATCCATTTTGCATACCAATGCCACTTTACCTCACAGCCTTTTGTCAGAGACTGGTATGTCATCACCACAAATAATGAGGGATCTTCCCTGCTCCAACAGATAACACAAAACGTATCCAACTTCTCAACCTTGATGCTAAGCCCTCTCAAGTTTGCTTCCTCCTTGGTTTGCAAGAGAAAAATATTCTGACTGCAGAATGCCTGGCCTTTTGCTAGCAGCAACTTCTCAACTTCACTCATAGGGTGTGGGGTTGGATGATGGTTTCCTGTGAAATCACTGTTTGGACACTTGCTAGAACTGAGAAGCATCATCGTAGGACCCCATCTTTCCTGCTGGTGAGCAACAATTCCCTTGTCCATACTCTTGCGGGAAGCTTCCTCTTCAAGAATTCTTGGTGAATTTGTGCGGGTCCCTTGAGAAATAGAACTAGTCAGCAGGGATTTTGACTTTGTCCCTCATCTCCATCATCAGAACCATCATCAAAAACTGCACCAAAAAACTCTTCAATGCCCTAGTCCCAGGCTTCTTGGATGTTCCTTCTACATCATCATCATTATCATCATCATCATGATCATCATCATCATCATCATCATCATCATCATTATTATCATCATATATATCATATATATCATTCTCATCATTATCATCATTATCATCATTATCATCATTATCATTATTATCATCATCATCGTCATCATCGTCATCAAGATTTATGATGCACTCCACACCTATGTGGGCTACAACAACAAGCCCATGCTAGAAATAGAGCTGGAAGGCACTTATACCTCTTGTTGAATGAATAATTCCCCCCACCAATGGGGCCATACCATATTCCAGGTCATCAAAGCGGTTATGTTCTCTGCTACAGTAGCCAAACTTAGAGCCCTGTTCATCAATAGAAAGGAGTTAGTGTACATCAGAAATACACTAATGGAAATGAGGCAACCACAATCACTCACACTGATTAACCAAAATGCACCAAGGCCATGGACATGAGATTTTACTGGCTGTGGTGCTGGAAAGTACAAGATTCGTTTCTATTCATTGAGGCCTGGGTGGACATAATCTTGCAGATAACTTGATTCAGCACCATTAAGCAGCACATCACCTCAGAAGACAAACCGTGCACAAACCCACTCAGCATGACAAGTAAACTTGGTGCTAACCACTTCAGCTGCAAGGGTGTGTTAAACATAACGGATCCAAGATCTAGACTCCAGCTGGAAGCAATCATGCCAGGATTTAAAATACACCATTGGGGTTTTGAAACAGCAACAACACACTAGTTACAAGTAGTCATAAATCAGTCTGGAACCAATTAATTACTAGGCTGTCACTGTTTAGCAGTTCTCCATCAACAGAACCATCCTCAAAAAAATCATCCTCAACTGCACCAAAAAGGACTCTTCAATGCCCTAGTCCCAGGTTTCTTGGATATTCTATCTAAATTATTGTCAGCATCATCATCCTCTAGACTTTATTCAGATGAAGATTTGTGACATGTTTATAGTCCACATCTTTGCTTTGTTTCATCATTATCCTCATCATGTTGTATATCGTACTCTTCTAAATCTTCAGGAATATTGTCAGTGTTGTCCATGGGAATATCTAGATCATCTCTGTCTTTGGAATCATATTCGTCATCCTCTTTGAACTCTTCTGTAATATCTACAGCATCAGAAAATTCACCATTGGGAAGAGAAATATCCTTTAGGTGATTTGGGAGAGTTGAATCAGTGTTGGTTACAGAGTCTATGTTATTCAAGATAGCATTATTGGAAGTGTTTGGTAAGACCTGTAGTGGATTGATGAGTTTGTTGGTCTCATTTGACACTGGTGTATTGACTGTGTTTGTCTTCACCGACTTTGAACACTCCAGTACTTCCTCACTGATGGATGTTTGCTGTTCTCTGTCTAAGTAGGAGGAGTATTGCTGTCCTCTGTCAAAGTTGGAGGAGTATCATCCTGAGATAAGTTGGTCATATCAGCAGGGGGCATATCAGTGGCAGAATGATTTTGTCCTTCGGTTGTTGTAGTGGTGTTTGTTTTGATTCACTACAAGACAGTGCCCACTGCAGTGTGTAATAATTTGTCAGGGGGATGGTGGTGCATTCTTCTTTTCGGGCTTGCATAGTGTGTTGACAATGTTGGTCATAGGAATTATAACAGAGTAATTGTGTAGGGAAAATGATGATGGTGCAATGGATGTTAGTGCCAGGTTAGGGACGCCTTGGACAGTGTGGTATTGTAAGAGTGTGGTATTCTAAGAGACAAATCTTCAAGAAAGTGTGGTATTTCAATGCAGGTTTTTTCATGGTATTTCAAAAGGCCATTCATGTTGGTATTTGAAGAGCCATTATTGAGTAGTTGTGGTATTTGAATAGTAATTTTTTAATTTCAATAGGTATATCAACAGTCATATTATTTCTAGTCAGATGATGAAGATGGTGTGACACAATTGTTTCTGAACAGCCAAAAGTGCGAAAAACAGAATTGAGTGAGGTATTCCAAAAGGGAATAAATGACAAGGTATTTGAAAAGTGAGTTTTGGGAACTTGAACAGAGGAAAGTGGGTATTGCGAAAGTGATTTTGAAATTGTTTTAAAAATTAGGTGATTGAACAGCCTTTTTTTTGTCGAAAATTTGTGGTACTCGAACAGCGAAAATCATTATTCGTGGTATTCGAACAGGAAAATGAATTGAGTGATAGTATTCAAACAGTTTTCCCATGAAAATTAGAAGCAATAAGTATGGTGTAGGGCTTTTGTGATGTTTGAAGAAGTTCCTGAAATTTCAGCGACCCAATTACTCCTTGCAGATATGATTGCCAAACTTGTGATGTTAGCCTCATTGGTGATGAGACACCACCTCCAAAGGAATCCCAACTCCATGCCAATGTAGACGACACTGCCCCTGCTGAAGATGCAGCTTCTGTGCTGACAACAATGCACCACCTACGCCAGATGCTTGCAACCATTGCCCCAATGACATTCCTGCGCCACCAACTCCTGCTGACAATGATGCACCACTACAGACAGATGCCCACCTCAGGACCCCTGATGACGGTCCTGCACCATCACCAGTAGATAGCCACATCCTGATACTGAAGAATAGACTTTGTTGTTTGCTTTGACATTCATAGTTCAAGAACAATGCTTCAAGAGCATGTACAAATCACAAATCACTTGCCAAGCAATGACATCTTGTTGCATTGCAATTCTGGTCCCCGCGCACCAAAATTAAAAAAAAAACTGATCAAATTGAAATTGGTTTGAACAGTCTGGCAATGACAAATCAGAATAAACAGAATTGGTCTGAATATTTTCACCAGGAAAACAAGAGAAGTGCGACTAGCAAGCAAGCCCTGCTCGTTATTAATTGACTTTGACAATTTATTTTTACCCTCTTGTATCTTTTCTCTCTGTCTCTCTCTGTTCTCAATGGAATTCTTTCAATGCAACACATTGTGATGTTTAATTCTTCAGTTCCTTCTCCCCCAAGACAGTAGGCACATTGGTTGGCGAAATGATGCGTGGAACCTTTGCCATAGGCTCGTCTCCATTTTCCTTTCCCTTCATCCCACCAATGCTGGCACTGTTAGTACCACTGCTGCTGCTAACCCCAGTACTACCGAATCCTCCCTCTCCGCGAATTGTTTCGGTCAATTCTTCCACCTGGACAGCGGGGACCATGCTAATTTTTTCCAATATAAGTTGAGCAATGCGATCACCTACATTAATTTCAAAGTCGGTGGGACCGAAATTGAAGAGTACCACGCCGACATTGCCGCGATAATCGGCATCGACGACGCCGGCGCCGCAGTCGATCATGTGTTTGACGGCAAGTCCACTGTTAGTTGGTAGGTAGTTGGTGGCAAATAAATAGGATAGACGGAGTAAGCAGGGTGAAGTGATGGCATATTAATGATGTAGTAGGGTGGTTGCAATCATTGTTCCAGCACACACTATGAATTCATCATCATTTTTCATTTCATGCCACTCTCACCTTCGCGGAGCGATTCTAGCATAGGTCCCCTCTGGACAGGCAATGCTAAGATCCGTCTTGACGACCGCCCGTCCGCCCGAGGGCACGACTGTTCTTTCGGCCGATGACAAATCAAATCCGGCCGATTGGGGCGAGCCTCGTTGGGGCAAGGTGGCGTGTTCGCTAAGGAATTTGACTTGGAGACAGGAATGTAGATCATTCGTAATGATGCTGGTGGTATTGTCATTGCTCATCATGGTGGTAGGAGATGACGACGACGACGACGACATCATAGCGAAGACTGAGCTAATAGTGGTGGAGCAGCTAGATATAGGTACTATTACGGAGGAGCGAATGTTGCGGATGGTGGAAAAAGCGGGGAAGAGGAGGAGGCGGAGTGGAGACAGAATGATGACGGTCGGTGCGTGGCGAGTGGCGATTCGAGTTTTATGGTCTTCTCCTTTAATTTTTGTCTCTGGTCCAGCGGATTTTTTTTTCGTGTGTTTGCTCTTGCGAACCGTCTCAGCACAATTCAAAATGGCGGGATCTAGCCGCGCCAAATTCAAATTGTTCTTTTTCCTTCCCTTTCTTCTCTCTCCCTTCGTACAAAACGAAAAGGAAAGGATCCGGTGGAGATGGTGTACCATTTCCAACATGAAGAGTGGTAGGAGTCCCAGTACACGAAAATTTTTGCAGGCTGCCGTTCGTTTCCACACTAGGATATCCACGGAAACAGGGACGATCCGCATAAAAGAGAGATGATCTTCTGTGTTGACCAAAAGAACGGAGCTGGTTTCGTCATGGAACTGCATTGAGTTGTTATTGGTTGAGCCACCTCAAAACGCGTTGCGAGACTATAAATTATTCGAGTTCGGTTACCGGAATCGGCGACTGCAAAATCATCATCGAAGGAGCCCCGGCCAGCTGGTTCGCACAGAATTTCGCCATATCACACTGTCAACTGTAACCTGTCACTGTTCGACAGGCGGAAGACGGAAGACCTCGCTGGACGCTCGGCCACTATTTTTTGCAGTCTACAATACCACGCGTGTGTTGGAGTACAATTGCAGCGCGGTGCCTACTACTTTGACAAACATCATTGACTCATCATGTCCGACTACAAAAAAAGTTTGCTCGACGAGCCAGATCACAACATTATGGTTCTGGGTCTAGGCGAGATGGTGGAGGTGGGCGGTGATGCGGAGTCTACTGCCGGCATTCAATTAGTTTCGCGACTGCAGCAGCGGCAGCAGCAGCAACATCAGCAGCAGCAGCTAAATGATCACGAACAGCGACAATCGCAGCATCCGCATCAGGAGCAGCAGCAGGACCAGCCATCA
Source organism: Discostella stelligera (assembly GCA_036939735.1). Lineage (NCBI taxonomy): Eukaryota > Bacillariophyta > Thalassiosirophyceae > Thalassiosirales > Thalassiosiraceae > Discostella > Discostella stelligera. The sequence goes on along the minus strand of JALLBB010000020.1, from coordinate 25,701 downwards.
TTATTTACTCTCAACCATCCCCAACACCATCATGATAATCCTCATGCTCCTCCAGGAAATATAGACAACGGCGATATTATCCTCAGATGCAGCGACAAAGTCAAACGCAGACGTGGTTGGTGCTCTCGTCTAGCCCAGTGCTGTAGGGGATCTATCGTACTTGCTTTCCTATCACACTCGTGCTTCGTCATCGCCTCTCTCTTTTACATAAAACTCTCGTTCGTACAATTGGAATGGATACAATACACCATGGTCAAGAACGATTTAACAACAGAAATATTAAACACCGACGATGATGTCGCGTGGTCGGTGTGGGCTAATGAGAATCAAGGGGAATATGGAGAACCACCCACGTACTTACAACTGACACGTCTCACCTACGGTGATGAGTACACCATGTGGTGCACTCGGGGAGCAGCTTTCTTCGTTTTGGTCGGGGCATTGGATTGGGCGAGATATTGTGATAAATTGAATATCTTCATGATATTAGCCGGGTTTGCCGGGTTGCTTAGTGGATATAGTGAGAGCACTCACGCCGCGGCAGTTTGGGATGCGATTAGCGTGCACTTATACTTCCTGGAGTCGATCACATTGTTGAAACGAGTGCATTATTATCCAGATCAGATCAGTGCTACGAAAGCTCGTGCGAGTGTGGTGAGTGGACCAACGAAGCAGCAGGATAATGGGATTGTAGATGTGGGGGATCATTATCTGGAGAGTAGTGGAAGCATTGGAAGTAGTCGGGGTGGAAGGTTCAACAGATTTTGCTTTCCGGGCAACATGAACGGTGGTATTCTTGATGCTACGACCTACATTGATGAGAATTATGATAATGATGCGTATCCATTTTTCCGAATGGGCGATATGTTCTTCTTTTTGGGAAGTATGCTTGACGTGAGTCTTATGTTTAATTTCATGTATCTGGAATTTGTGCGAAGAATCTTTTCTTACTCATAATATGTCCTCTTCAATAATTTCGTTCCTGCACGTTACACTCCTAAAACAGATTGTTGGATCATACATCAGCTTGGCTGGGATGGTAGGAATATGGATTGCATACACAGATCTTGTTGCGTGTTTTCTCTGGTTGGGATGCGCTTTAGTTGCCATATCTGCAGAAATTTACTACCTACACAAACAAGTGGCTTCTTTCATAGAAAGTGGCGAGGAATTTGATTTCGGTTGTTTACATTGTTACTGAGGATAGACGATAGATTGATCTTGATTGCATCGAGAGAGTGAGAACTGGGATAAAAAGAATTGTGTTTTGCTGCGCTTCCTCTTAGAGGTCATAGAGTTTGTCCAAGAGTAGTGCCCTACCACTATTCAACTGTTCAAATGCAACATGATGTGGTTTAAGGCCGGCAGCTACGTAGAAATATTACAAACTGGTTTTGTTGGCTGGTGGATGATCGAGACTGCATGACGTCATCATTTTGATTGTATGGTACTATCATCTACGTCATGACCAGGTACGATAGCAAAAGGTATTATGGTATTATTTATGAGCAAGTATCTAGTAGTCGTAGGTGGAGGACGAACTTCTCGTTTCTCCTTTCTTTTCCGACGGTTCAACCATCCAAAAGCAAAAGGGGCATCAAGAGAGAGAGATAGAGGGGATGGAATGCCGAAGATGAACTCGCTTGAGAACTTCCACTTCTCTCTCTCTGTATGGTACTACTTCCAACTCTCTCAGAGAGAGGTATTCTTATCCTTCTACTACACTCATTCATTTTTGACTTCGTCCGTCTCATGGTCATGGAATAAGGCTCCCTATCTACATCTAATCTGCAATGGTAAACAGCCGCGGCATCGCCTTTCGTTCGCCACTATTAATCATTCAGCCGCTTGGAGGTTTCGTTCAGCCGCCATTGATGCGAGCAGTAAATATCTTTCTATCTCGAGTTGGTGGAGCGGAGCACGACGCTCACGACGAGGAAGGCAGTGCACTCCATTGACAAGAACATTGGAACGATCATGGCCGAGTATGATGACAGTCTTCTCGAAACTCCATATCACAATGCGATGGTTCTGGGCAAGATGATGACACAAGAATTGAAGTATGATTCAGCCTCCATTGATAGCGGTATTCAATTAGCTCCACAGCCGCCGCAGACACAGAACCCGCAGCAGGAAAATCATGAACAGCAATTCTATCATGATGAAAAACAATCTCATCTGAACCAGGCGTCTCATCTGTCGTTTTCCAATCACCGTGACTATCTTCTTGCTCTTCCAGACAATATTAGCACTGTTAACTGCAGCATCGAACATAGCAACAAACAAGTCAAAAGTAAACGTGGCCGCTGCTCTCGTCTCATTCGACGCTGCAAGGGATCCATCTACCTAGCATTTTTATCACACTTGTGCTTCGTTGTCGGCTGCTTATTTTACATCAAGCTTTCTCTCGTAAACAAAGCTTGGATACAATACACTATGGTCGATAATGATTTACCCTCTGAAATATTAGTCACCGATGATGATGCTGTCTGGACACTATGGGCCAGTGAAAATCAAGGAGAGTATCGGGAACCTCTCACCTACTTGCACTCCACACGTCTCACCTACGACAGGGAATATACCATCTGGTGCACACTGGGCGCATCGTTCTTCGCCTTGGTCGGGGCATTGGATTGGGCGAGATATGGTGATAGATTGAACATCGTCATGATATTCGCCGGCTTGGCGGGAGTTCTTAGCGGAAACAGTAAGAGTTCTCGCACCGCGGCAGTTTGGGATGTGATTAGCGTGCATTTATTTTTCTTGGAGTCGATCACATTATTGAAACGAGTGCATCACTATCCAGCTCATGTCAGTGTTGTGAATGCGAACGCGAGCGTGGTTAGCAGGAATGAGAAACAGACAGATAATGAAATTATGATTTGGGATCATTATTTGGAAACCAGCTGCGCAACAACGAAGCAGAAAGATGTTGTGATCAAAGATGTGGGGAATCATTATTTGGAAAGTAGTGGAAGTAGTGGAAGTGCGGGATTGAACGGGATTTGTAATACTGGTATGGATGGTGGTATTCTCGATGCTACCACCTACATTGATGAGAATGAGGACGATTTCCCATGTTTCCGAGTGGGAGATTTGTTCTTCTTTTTGGGGAGTATGCTTGATGTAAGTAATGGATTTTTACGCATCTTACTGGAACAAGTGTAGAGTTTGCTCCCTCAGTCATCGTCAATGATTTCCTGTCCATTTGCACGAACGTAGGTCGCTGGATCATACATCCGATTGGCCGGGATGGTAGGGATTTGGTTTGCATACACTGATTTGGTTTCATGTTTTCTATGGTTGGGATGTGCGGTACTTGCCATTTCGCAGGAAATTTATTATCTCCAGAAACAAGTGGCTTCTTTCATAGAAAATGGCAAGGAATATGATTCAGGTCGTTTACAATGTTATTGATGACGCGGCCATTGTATTTGGATCTTGTTCCATGAAGAGATAAAGTACTTGCAGGCGAGGAACTAAATGAGTCTTTAGACGAGCAATCGGTCCATCCCCAATTGATTACTTCTCGTATCATAACACCGTATATATTTGATGGAAGGCGAAATCGAGTGCCTCTCGGCTGCAATGAATTCTTAATGTATTCATCTGATATAAATAGTCTACTTGAGTTACTCCTTTGGATATGTCGAAGAAGATACAAAGCCATTGTAGTCTAGTTGCAAGGAAAGATTTGACAAATGAGCATTGTTCTTTTGCCCAAATTCACTATTCAAATTTCTCGTAAACTCTGCCAAATGCGCACTGAACACCTCGTCGAAGCGTGTAATCATGTGTCGGTACGTCTCAGTGCAGAGCTCACGATAAATATCATCTGAGCAACGCTTGGTCCTCTCATCTCGATTAGCACGAAATTTCGACTCCCTATCATTATCCTTGATTTTGTTTTTGGCAAAACGCAGCTGTGAGCGCTCGTGACGTGTCACCTCGTGCACCTCGTGGACCTTGGTCGTCTCCATGAACCGTTTGATTTGTGTCGAGAAGAGAAGGCACGTGGTCATGATCTTAGATGCTCGGTCGATAAGGTCATAATTGGTAATTAGACATTGTCCGGCGATTCGAATGAGGAATTGATTGTGTTCGTGCAATAGATCGTCTACAGTGTACGGAAATAGCTGGAGGTCACTACGCGTCATGAATTCGTCATTCGATTTTGTTTGATTGGAACGACAGTATTTTTTTGTCGCATTTAGCTTCTCCTCAAGTTCTTTCCAATTTGGCTCGATAACATCAAACTTGAGGTAGTACACCAAATTTTGGATAAAGTGCAGCATCCGTCGACGGAGGCTGAATGTGGGGCTACATGCAGATCTTAGCGATGTCATAGACTTTAGAAGCTGATGCTCTGACCACATACTCACGAGTTGCCGCTCGACATACTTGGCGAAGAAAATAAGGCGGAAGACAAGTTGATAGATTCGAAATTGGGCATCTGAGAGAACAATTGATGTTGGGAATGGAACACTCTTGAACTCGAACGCGATCGCCTCAAACCCAGACAAAGTCTTTTGACGCACATTCTTTCTTGACAATTTTCGATGGCTGTCATGCCCCCTGCTTATATCGTCGAGTGTATCTCGCAGGCTCTTTTTCTGAAACCCACACCTCAAATTCGACGCAAGTTGAGAAGATTCTGACGTCCGCGCTATGGATGTGGCAAGCCAATTCTGAACGCGGCCCTGTAAAATGTTGGGGAGCTCCTTTTCCAGCTCAACCTCAGCGCCGTCGAGAAAGTCAACAAAAAAGTCGCCCTGGTCGAGAAGGAAATATTTTTTCATGAAACCCAAGGACGACAGTAGGTCGTTATCATGCAACAATATGCGAAGCAAGGTATCTGACGCCTCGTGATATGACAGATTTATACTTCTTGATAACTTCAGCGGATTCAGCAAAACCTCTACAGGTCCATCAACCACTGCCGTCTCCACATTCTGCAGCAGAGTAGAAGGATCATCACCACCACAACTCTCCCCTTCTCTTCCATTGCAACAATGGATAGCTCGCATGAACTTGCCGGTAGCATGCGCCTTGAGAAGCGGACTCATATTCAACGTCGCACGTGAGCGGTCCACCTCTAGCCCTGCACTGTTACCCGTCATCATCGACGTCACGATTTCGTCGTTAAAACCATGCAAGCTGAACAGGACATGCTCTGTTTTTTCACGACACCAATTGGTCCACTCCATTCCTTGCAATTGGACGATCGACGGGGTGACAGAATTTTCTCGAAACGACTTGCTGGTTACCTCAATCATGAATTCTCCGTAGGGATCATTTACCTTTCCCCGCGCTAGCCATGTTTGAAGCATGCACGCATATGGAGCCGCGCATCTTGATAACAAATAGTGTAGTAATTCACCACCCTTCTCGTCACCGGAATAGTTCAACGACATAAGACCATGCAACGCATTCAGAAGTTCCCCCCCCTTCTTCCCCCTGACAACGGAAACTACCTGAGCCAAAATAGACAGTGTTCGCATTGATGGACGCGCGTGCATATGTACCCCACTAATGGTGAGCTGTTTGCAACTGTCACTGCCATCGAGATCGACAAATGGCTCGCCCTCACGAGATAGATAGTCCAATTTGGAAACGATTGCCAAATATTCCCCCAATAGCTCATTCATCGCCTCGCACAGACATCGTGCCACCACTCCGCACTCGTGCCGGTGAAGACACGTTTGCACGTACTGATTGACACGAGCATAGTTGGTACAGAGAGGCAATATCAGGTTAACAATATTCTCAAGGGACGAATCAATTTTCCCGCCGAGGACTGATTGAGGAGCAAAGTCGAATCTCCACTCGTGAGTGATAGGATGCCCATCATCATCATCATAATCGCCACCATCAGCTTCCGAGATTCCATCTTCATCTTCGGTCGATCGATATTGAATGAATTGTCCATCATGACCCATCATGGCGCCAAGAATTTCATCAAGTAATACCTTCTCCTGAACATCCACCGGCAAATCAGCAAGACTTTGCATTGCTTGGGGTGTCTTGCGTTGCTCGTCACCCTCCTCCATTTCCGGAAAGAGTTCCATCTCTAAGCCCTCCTCCAACCTTTCATGCCTATTCGGAAAATTTAGGTATGATCCCCCCAAATATATGCGATCATTCTCCTCTTCGCCATTGGCATAAACCCAGCTGGGGCAATAGGGTGCATCTGCCAAGAAGAACTGGAATGTTTCAGTTTTGCGTGGTCGGCATTGATTATGTCGATGTAGAAATTCAATGAGAGGTTCGTCGTCTTGAGTGCTTGCTGCGCCATCACGATTCATTTGATATGTCGAGGTGAGGATATTTAGCGACCAGCCAGGAGCAACGAGATCTTCATTCATCCGTCCGATCATATCAGGTAACTGACATTCATTACCAAGGGATAACAATCCACCTGTCCAATCATTCCGTAGCACAATAGGATCTCCCGAATACACTGGTATGCGTCTCTTCATCAGTTCTAGTTCCTCCAAGGTAGCAGCCATTGGCAAATAATTCATCGTCGACGAACCAAGCTGCACAATGTTGGCATTGGCCCCCCCCCGCAGGACTGTCCATGTATTGGCCTGAGGAAATCGACCCTCGCGTCGGAAGCACCCCACATCGAGCTTGTACGCGTGTACAGTCGTGGTATTGTCGTCACCGACTCTATCATATCCTTCGACTTTCTCCTTTTGCACGCCAAGCATACGCTTCATCAAGTCCGAACGCAAAGTGATTTTATCTCCATAACATACCACCGTGCTGTGAAAGTCAATGCCGTCATTATTCGGGCCCTCATCGTTGATATTCGCATTCCTTTCTTCTCTCTGCTCTGATGATACTACTTGGCCAATGTTAGTTGAGGTGGCCTTTGCGATGATGAACTTATTCATACCTGCATGTCCAACCCCCCCCAAGAGCGTGTGGGCTTCATTAGCCATAAAACAAACCTTATCATAGTGGCGTAACGATCCACCACCCGCTAAGCCACCAAGGGTAGATGGGGAATAATTCAAAGACCCCCCACGAAGTTGGACGGAAAGTGATGCCAACACTTGCGGACTTCGAAATCGTAGTACAATCTCTGATCCGTATGGAATACAACACGAAGACATGGGATAGAACCGCCGCTGCAAGTACAAATTGACATTGTTACTGGTTGTGCTGACGTGATCGTGTATGTCATCATCGTTCCATCCTGGCCCTGCCAATGCTGCAGCATTGTGAAATTTATCACGATGATACCGATGATTTCCGTTGAAGTGATAGGTGGCTCCTGCTCTTTCGAAGTCAGAACCGAGTCCATCATCTTTCGATCTTTCAATGCCTGGAACTGATTCAGTGCCAAACAATCCACAAACACTACCTGGTTCTTGCTGTTGTTGTCGTGCCCCCACAATTTCACTGCGATCCTTGTGGATGGAGGACATGACGCTGCGCATCATGGACAATGGAGTCTTTGGTGGTGGAGGACTTTTGTTCCTAATGTTGTAGTCATTGTCGTTGTGTGAGTTGGAGATAAGTTTCTGCTCAATCCTTTCCTCCGACTTGTTGTCCATGGGACTTTTTGTACTGGTAACAACATCATCATTGATAGAATCACTTCCACCACTTGCTGTAATGTTTTTAGAATAAGCGGATGACCCTAGCTGCTGTTGAATTCGTTGTCTGGAAGGAGTAGCTAATACGCTCGAAGATGAGTTGAAATTCGTTACCCCGGCACTATTGCCGGAGGCGACTGTACCGGCGCCAGCTCCCAGCTCGCTAGTGGCACGAGCTCTTCCATTCGTGTGGGGAGGAGGATGTCGTGGAGGGAATGCCGTTGCCGCCGGTGCTGCTGATAATGATGATGAAAATGTAGTTGTCGACGAGTGAACGGCGTCATTGTCATTTTGTGACCGTTCCATGAAGGCGTGATTGCTTGTATCTCCATCCACGGCGCTGCCAGTAGCGCCACCATTATCAGAATGATCACTCTGCTGTTGTTGTTGTTGTTCCTGCTTCTGAATTATTGATTGCTTCAATTGCTGCAATTTATGATACGGTTCATTGTTCGATTTTGAAACCGCCGCCGCAGACACTCCTGCGACTGCATAAGAATTATCAGTATCCCCAGCACTAGGTTTCGCCGCTAGCTTGTCCATGCCAATGCGCGGCTGCTGCTGCGGCGGCAATGTCGCACTGCTGATGCCACTACTGCTCCGTTGACGCTGTCGAGCAGCCGCCGCGGCTCGCAAGGCGCTGTACTTGCTGCCGTCTCCGTCGTATTTCTTGTCCATCATCATTGTGCCATGGTTGATTTGACAAAAAAAAACATTCTCTCTTTGCTGCCGGAGGACCATATCTAGAGGTATCGTAGCAATGGTAAATCCCCCCCTATCCCCCCCCAATTATTTTTTGTGAACATACCTGGGTAGATACAACATGTACGTAGTACAGTACGTGGCAGGAAAAAAAGGAGAAGAAGAGAAGATCATCGCCATGGCACGACATGAAAGCATCAATACCCATTATTAATCCATGGCCCCCGTCACCGCATCTCCCACGGGCGTTGCCCGCCAAACCATCGATGATCCCAATCTGATCGCACTCATTGAGCGTCTTTCCAAGTTTGAACCGCGTGACAGCTCCTTCGTCGATGAGATCCCGGCTGTTGATGCTGCCGCTGACGCCGGCGATCCTGCCGCTGCCGGGTTCGCTGCCGATGGTGTTGCCATCACCGCCGCGACGGTCGACACTAATGCCGCCGAAGAAGGGGATATCATCATGACCGATGCTGCTAACAACAATGATGATTCCCATGGCGAACCCCCTGCGGCTATGACCATGGTGACTTCTTGTGCATCGGGGGGGTCGATTAAAAACTACAACAACAAGCCTCCGCCACCACCCTTGGACGTGGAAGGTCTCGTGGCCGAGTTGGACAGCGTAGCCAAATGGCAATTCCAGGAGCTGGTGAGAGATTGACTGACAACTCTTAATGCCTAGCTAACTACTGAAACGTACTTGTTTCAGACCCACTCCATGTGTTGTCTAACATGCATGCCTCATTGTTTTCCTCCTTCCCCCCTCCCCCTCACTTATCAATCTTTGTTCACAACCCCTCAATCATTTTTTTGCACTTGCCATCACCACTCTGTTTCTTGCTAATTACCGATTAGGCTGACCTATATGAATGGATCCGCCCCTTGAATGCCATGGATGCCGCACTCAACTACTTCATGGACGCTTATCCCTCCTTATTGCTGCAACAGAGGGAGAAGAAAATGTTGAAGAATGATGCCAATAAATTGTTGTCTCCCAAGAAACAACGACAGCATCAGGATGAAATTACCACAACATCACAAGCATTGACAGAGAAGGATAACAAAGATCCAATATTAGTTGACAATGCTGACACAACTTCCACAGCCCCTGGTCTTGCCGCTGCCTTCCTTACACCACCGCCGCCGCCACCCCCAAAAGTAATCCAATCTGTCATTTCCATCCTTCGCTTCCAATCCAAGCTATTACGTAATGCCACCAACAAATTTATCTATAACTCGGTCGTTGAGCTCTCCGACTTATTGGCATCCTCCGACGATGATATTGCCTCTCTTGCCACTGAGACCCTCGCGGCGCTCGCCGTCCCCCCCGCTTTACATCGTCAGCAAGCTCCAGAGAGTAGTCAGCATACCACGGCGCTGCATCGCAGTGGCCTGGGCAGTGGTGGTGGTGGTGGTGGTTATGCAAGTGCCTCGAGCAATACCAGCAGCTTCGTTATGTGGAAACTGTTGGGAATGGCCAGGGGGTGGGGCACGAAGGGTAGCGGGTTAGGATTGATGGATTGTGTTACAATGGATGACTCTTCATTGGTCATGATTCCGAATTGTAAGAATAGTGCTATGGATGTTGGAGAAGACAATACTGATGGAGTCGGTGGCCATCAGGTCGGAGAAAAGGAGATCGAGTCGTTGGATAGGCAGAAACAGAAACTTGCACTTCTTCAGTGTGTGGGAGAGATTTCGTTCGAGTGCTACGTTCAGCATGCTGATGATCTAAGCGATTCATCTCCTTGGAAAGGAGGGCGTCTCGTCTCATTGTATGTTCCAAAGGAGGATATGTTCACTTCTTCTGTGCTAGCAGTACCACCTACGACACCATCTTCCACTACGGAACAACATCGACAGCCACAGGCTGAAAAGCGCCGCAGAATCGCCAACGACCTATCAAGCGATCACGACGAGTGTACACTTACGGCTTCCATGCCCTCTCCTACGATCAAGTCGACAGCTCGGATATACTTTGAATGTCTGAACATGATCGCGGACCAGCTTGATGGGGAAGATCCAACCACGGTACTCTCACCCGAACAGCTCTTTACCCTGATTTCCTCCATCCGCCTTGCGCGGTCGTTCCACACATCGTCGTCCCGAGTTGCCGCAATCGAATGTCGACTACGCGCATTGGCATGTTTCGTGCATAGCAATCCAAGCCAGGAGAGCGTGTGTGCATATTTTTTGGCCCAGCCAGAGCTTTGTGGGGAGCTTGCTGATTTGTTGAGACCCACCGTGAGTAGCGGGAATATTGCAAATGGTGCTGTTGTCCTCTCCGAGAATAGAGTAGAGGAGGAGACTTGCTCTGGTGGTGTAGAAGTAATGGGGCTTTCTCCGTCAGGACGTCTCAACTCGATACTTGCCCTCTCAGACTCCCCGGAGGTGCCTTATACCATTCGGACTCTTGCCATCGAGGCGCTCACTGCCCTTGTAGCGCGAAGGGATGGTACCGGCACATTGACTAACATTGCCAAGCAGACTAATGTACTTTCCGAATTGGGTGTGGGGAAGGGCCAGTACTTAGGATTGCTACCCGCATTGATTCGATATTCACTTGCATCGTTGAATTCGTTTTTGCTACAGGGCGGAGCGAAAAATAGGGAAGATGGCAACACTGGACCTTTTGGAAGCGGCAATGACGGTGACAGGATCAAAGATTTAGGCCTAGAACTTGGCCTGGCTTTCTTAAAGGCAACAAAACCTCCGCCGCTGCCCTTAAGAGAACGCGAGGAGCAAGCATTAGAGTTTATCGATTCCGTTCTTACCCTGACGTCAGCCGTAATTTCTGTACCGTCAGGAACTGCATCCCTCACGGACTGTGGCATAATCCCAGCGCTTGTCAGCAGCGTTGCACTTGATGGGCGATTCGCTCGCACATCAGCCTATCAAGAGGAGCCATTTTCTCCGTTTTCAACTTCTGACAACATGAATGAATCATATTCAGACTGTCTGATGAAATTTATATCTGCTCAGGCCATTCAAATCCTCGAGGGGGCCATCGTGACGCACAAAAACGCGCTGTCAGCATTTCATGAATTGAAGGGGGTTGATATTTTGGTGCAAAGGTTGAGCGTTGAGATTGAAAGGATAAAGTGGCAGTCCAATCAAACTTTTTCTGTTGACGGCGACATCTGTGAGGATGAAAGTTCGACGGAAGCTCGGGTTCAGCCTCGTCGTCGTAAGCTTCAAGCGGCCCGTCGGGTCCTACTCTTTAGTGCTGTTAACTGCCTCACAGTAGTATTTCACCAGCAGGAATCAGGATCCAATAACCCTACTTCGACATCACTTTCTGGTGCAGTACAGCTCCGCAAACCAGAGCTTCTAAAAGTTCTACTTGAGATTATGGACAACGTTCATTCGTATGGCGGAGTATTGGCGGCCCTCGTTGCAACGTTTCTCTCGGATGTCATGAATTCTGACCCGCAAGTGGTCCATCACGTACATTCATCAGGACTTGCGAAGTCGTTTTTGTCCTTATTGATGAGAATGGATCTTATGGTGACTACGGCAGATTGCCAGGAGCCTATCTTGGAACCGTCGGCTGAGCTCATCATGGTGGTTAGTTGTGCAAACTTGAATTTCCCACTCCCATTATTTTTCTAGGTTTTTCGATATCTCACGGTTGAATTTGCAAATTCTCTGATCCAAGGTGCCGAATGTCATCATGGCACTTTCACTTACAGAGGCGGGCGAGGCGGCTGTAGCTGAAGCTGATCCGTTCCCTGCGCTGCTGTCTATATTTTGCAGTCCTAAGTATGCCATGCCGAACAGTCGCTGTCTTTTGAACGAGATGGCTTCTATGATTGGCACTGGACTTGACGAGATTATGCGGCATAATCCGAATCTGAAAACAAAATGTCTTGAGGCAGTTGTGCAAGTCATCAAGCGCGTAGTGAGCAAGGGACAGAGTCTTACATCGGATGAAGAAAGTCACACTGATTCCTCTTCTAAAATTGTTACTTCTCGCCTCGAAAATGATCGAACCTGCTTAGTACAATATGTGTGCAATGTGGTTCAGTTACTGGAACAAATCCTACACGTTGAAGATCACATCGCGCCCTTTGTCGCCGTTGGTGGTTTTGAATCTTTGTTGGAACTCGCTTGTTCGGGGGTCATGCCAGGCGGTCGGTCGCTGGTGGCACATCTATCATGCCTCAGCAGCCCTTCTGTCGCAAGTGCCGCATATTCTACGACCTGCAACACCTTGTCCGTCCTTGTAAAGACGATATGCAGGTGAGTAGTGGCATGCTTGGATGAAAGTACTGTGGCACATTTTTTTTCACGCCTCTTTTTTCCTCCCGAAGTCAAACTAAAGATACAGACATGCACTTGAAAAAAATAATGTCCCAACTTGAGTTGGAGGTGGACCTTCTTGGAGAGTGTGTCTCCGTTCTCGCCCGGAATAGTAAAATGGATGCGTTAGATTGTAGTATGCTGCTTGGATCTATCCCCCCTGTTGCAATTTATAACCTCAGTGGGTCGCCTGACGATGTGAAGACCATGTGCTCGTTATCACGCCTTTTCAGAAGTCTCGTCAACGTCGATTGGCTCACAAACTGCCTGGCGACCTGTATTCGAACTGCCTGTCAAAAAGTGAATGAGTTTGGATCCATAGTTGGGCATGAACATGAATGGAAGAAAGTGATCGACTCAAAATCTTTTGAAGCTCTTGTCAAAAGGTACGATTGCCTTGAGAGTTCGTGTGCATCCTCATCAGTGTTTTCTAATTAATCACTGCAATATCAGGTTGTCGTTGCTGCATCGGTCATCGCTGTTTGAAATTTGCAGAGTCCGTACAGAACCTGGGTTTGATGATTTAGATGCGGTTCGAAATAGAGCGATAGAACAATCACTTGTTTACAAAATTCGCATAGTTTGCCAAGAGGGAGCAATTGTTCGGGATGGTATTGATATTGATCATTGTGAGAGTGTTGGTAACATTGAAATGGGTGAGATTATTTTTGCTTATGACCGTTGTATAAACTCCTCTGGTGTTCTTCGTTATCGGACAAGCCGAGGATGGGTGTCCGAGTTGGCTCGTGGTCATGGTCGAGAGAACATAACTGAGGTTCTCGATGTAAGCATTGGCGCCAAACAACCACTATCTGTTACTGAGGTCAATTCTAAGAGGATTGAGTGCGGAGTCCCTGATTTACGTAGCGCAGCTGCAACTATCCTCGCGAGATTGCATGGTAGCCAGGTAGGGAACGAATTGAGTCTGTTGAAATGTATTGATTTTGGATTTTCTGGAATTGTTCTTATATCTGTCGCAGACCAATTTGCTCGCTAGCCTTCAAAGAACAATGTTATCTGGAATAAGGACGCCCCAAAGATCGATTGCATTCCAGCATACCGGCATCCCTTCATATGTCACATCTGCAACTAAGCTGTTGACTTCGACCTTAATGACCAACTTTGATTACATCGTTGATCATAATGATGCGAGGACAAAAGACATTACTGAGAACGACTCCCATACCACAGATGCTGCGAAGTGCATGTATTTTGGAAATCAATTGAGTTTGCTACAATCGTGCCTTGTGAGTGTACAAATCATTTTAATCGAATGTCCTTCGTTTGTGAGGGATGCATGTACTCATGACACAAACATCTTCTCACCAGTACGAGGAGAAACGGGAAGAGCCCAGGCGCATCTTTAATTTACCCCTTTTGATCAATCTTTTGGTCGGCGATGGATGGTTGGAGGGAATACTTTCATCAGCCACATTAGATACTGAAAAGCCAGAATCGCGAATCTTGTTAGCAATACAATTTGTTCTCATGCACAGTCTTCGTGACATGGCCCTTTTCGCAAGTATGGAGCGAGCACGAAGACAAGGACCAGACACCGACCTCAAAAGAGATTCTTTGGCCCGCCCTCAGAGAATGAGCCGCGCAGTTGCATCATCGCTCCTGCCTACGTTATCATTTCTTCGAAAGCTCATATCGAGGCCACTGCTGGTTGAATCACAAATAGCCTCTGCATTGACGAAAATGAATGCGTCAGACTTTGAAACTTTGATAACAAACCTCCCCCAGTATACTTCGGACAGTATTTTAGTTCCAAAATTTAGCGCAACTCAGTTTGCACGAGCTTTCCACCTTCAGCTCGCAAAGTTAGTGCATGAAATCTGGTCTGGTGGTCAGTTTGCTTGCGTGCCGAGCCACATCATTCATCCATGGATACAGTTTATTGGTGAAGTCTTCCAGAGTAAGTTTGGTATTTGCGATTTGTGTTGCGTATTCCACGTTTTGATGAACTCATTCCTCCGTTCTGCATCATTTAAGGCTTAGAAGGAGCCAGAAATGTTGACAAAATTGACCCTACTCGGGGACCACAAAGAGAATTGGCAGGTGTTTCTGACATGAGTGGGAGGATCTTAGCATCCGTGGGCTTTTCGCAAAATCCGGACGTTGATCCAAACCTTGATAATGGGAGCGATCAAAGGTCAGATCCATTCGTACCTAGTGAGGGTAAGTTTCATCAATTCTTGTAATGTACTGAGTTTCTCGTTTCTTTTTCTCTTATTCTTCAACACAGAATCAATTTCTATGATCGCAGATATGGGGTTTAGTCGGGAACACGCGGTTGAGGCCTTGGAAAGTGCTGGGACTAATCAGGTGATGATGGAATATTTGAACGAAGCATCCGAAGCTATTCACACCAACAAAACCTAACACATTCATTTTGTACTGCTGCCGCAGGTGGAGGTAGCGATGGAATATGCACTCGTGGTACGAAAGAACCTGGGCATAAATGAAGTTCAATTCTGGTTTTTTATTCTTTTCACGTCTTCTTCTTGTTGTGATGTTTAGCGCCCACCTTTATCTCCTTCTACCCTTGGTAAGTTTGCTTTTGTCAATCATCGCATTGCATCTTTTCTTGATATTTACTTCTACTTATTCTTTTCAGAGCGCAGAAGGGTTCTTCGACAAGAGCAAATAAGCTGGGAACAGGAACTTCATAATGAATCGCCGCTTGTTTCGTCAACAAATGGCGAACCCTCTGCAGGTGACGATGTATCTCAGATTCATCCGCTCAATGCCGAGACACCCACGTTGAACGATAGCAGCAATAAGATCAATTTATTGTCAAAGAATGAAGCAAGCATGGACACGGAAACAGAAAAGGAAAAAAAGTTGGCGTCGGTAGTAGGAGACTATTTGGAGATGATGAAGGAATCATCGTGTGAGATTTGTCTGGACATCATTGAGGGTTGTGATGCTGAGCAATCAGATAACATTGAAGGGAGGCAGTCACATGGTGCTTGTCGCGACTCGCATGCTGTGGTCATTGTCATATCAAATTTTTTCATAGACAACTGCCACATATTTCCTTCTCTTGATTCTAGCATCGCATCCGAATTACTCCGGCGTTTGAAGTTTTGTCTTGAGGATCCAAGAAGACAATCGAAAGATAACATCAAGTCGCCATCTGTAAGTTGCCAGTCTGCCCACGTTGTTTCGATTGCCCCCTTTATTCCTTTCGCTCTCTAAATGGATCCTCTCGTACACTCGACTTCGCAATTCTTGCAGCATTGTCAAGTAAAAGTTGGGCAAGAGTCTGGGTTCGCAGCCCTTGTCCATACTGCAGTTGTTTTCTTCCGTGCCCTCCCGAAACTTCGGCCGCTAATACTTCGCCATGGCATAGTTGGGATGATAACGCATTGCGTCCGAAATTGCGCCCGTGCATTATCAATACAAAGTAGGGATGTTGAATCTCACTTGGTGTGGCCATTATGGCTTGCTCCAGGTAAGTCTCAATTTAGGTTACTTAGCCTGTAATCATATCCGTAGGTTTCTGACAAAGTCTTTCCTCTTGACTTCAGCACTTCTTTTGCTGGAAGTGATGGCAACGCCTACATCGATTATTCTTGATGAAGAGGTGTGCGAAGAGGGAGGCGTCGCAAAATTACTGAGTAAGAGGAGTGAATATGGTAAAATTTTGGCGGTGAGTTTTTGTATCGCCCTTTTCATTGTGCTTTTCGTCGCCATTATCTCAACCCGTTCTTCAGGAACATAAGAGTTTGCAAAGGAAGCAAGCTTCAACGCTGAAACACGTGTTTTCGACGGTGATGAACAAAGATACTTTTAAAATGACTCCGCGGAAGAACAAGGATAGCGGCGAGAAACCTATTGAGACTCCAGCTGGCGAAGAGTGCAAGCAACGCTTAAAAGCTCAGTCCGCTCCACTCCCTCGAATCCCCATGTACCTTCCACTTTTGCACACCGAAATACAGGAGGCGTGCATGATGCTGTGCTTACAACTGCTTGGACTGAAAACGAGGAGGGGAGCAATAGACCAAGCTCAACCAGAAAGAATGTGTCCGCCTCCCATTATATCAAATGGTGAGTTCTTGTCGCCAGCCTGCCAGAAGCATTCATTTTATATCCAATTATCCCACACGTTGTTCGTCCTTTTTGAAACCTACAACAGCTCTGTTGTTATTGGTGACGCGACTCCTTCGTTCTCGCCATCTTTCATCCCTGTGCTTGCAAAGGGGGGGGGCTGATTTGCTGATTAGGTTGCCATGCTGTTCGTTCTTTCCTGGGAACCGAAACATAATTTCACTTGCTCTGCGTCGGATGCTGGAAGATGAAGTTACATTGCATGCCATGATGGAGACAGAAATTCGCAGTGTGGTGACAAAAATCTATAGAAAGCAACATCCGTCAGAGAATTCAGGTCAACCAAAAGTAAGTAAGCACATTCTGTTTGGTTTCATGAACAAATCGTTACTCAAATTGTCGCAATCTCTCTTTACTTTTCTCGCTGTGAAGATAAGCTTGAAGGCTTTCATGCGGGCATGTGCACCTCTAGTTTGCAGAGATCCTTCAGTATTTATCAAGGCGTTTGCGACTTCTGTGAAGATTGATTCAGATGTCGCAGCGACATCTTCAAGCTCGTATGTACCCCATGTCAAATTGCTCTGCACTGAAGATCGCGTGCGAAATATTAAGTTGTTAGGCTTGCAGTTTGCTAGGAACGTAGCGGATGCCTGCGCAGCAGAAAAGCATGCAAGTCAAGCAGATCAGTCGGGGCGAACGATAAAAGGACGCAACAAATCCCCCCACCAGTCGTCAACAGCAAAAAGTCCCGCGAAAAGTGTCTCAAAAATTCACTTCCAATTAAATGGAACACCCGCTAATCATATCAGCCTACTCCTTCTCAACGAAGTTATTAGTGATCGTGCTGTTGGTACTCAAGTCGAATCGTTCCTTAAACCCACTGATTATTTGTATATTTTGTCCGATCTTGTTTTGGCTGTTCCAGCATGTGGAACCGCTATACTCCGCTATAAGCCCGAACAAGAATTTTGCAATGCGATTTCAGGCTGCCCGAATCCGCCACAAACTGCTGTGTCTTACATCCTCCACAAATTACTTCCCTTGCCGCGGCTGATCCCTAAGTCGGATTTGGATAGCAGGGTCATGGCTGAAATGTACAAGGTCCTTAGGTTGCAAGCTTTCAATCGAACAAAAATGTGCCAGGCTGGCGCTCGTTTGATTGTATGCATTATGGCTCGCTCGGGCGATGGTCGTCGTTGTGTAGCCGCTGAATTGGTTTTCGCGCTGAGCTGCGGATCACTCGTCAAACCAAAAAATCTATCAGATCGGGAACCCTCTCGTCGAGATGCGGAAATGTGGGCAATTTCATCATGGGGAGACTTGGTGCTTGGTCTTTCGGCCCCAAGATGCAGCAACAACAGTTTGATTAGTCAGGATAATATGAATTCAACCCTTTCCTTCGGGGTGGTGAAAACAATGATGGAGCATGGTATCGCCCATGCTTTAATGGCGGCTATCGGAAGAATCGATCTTCGCCAGTAAGACGAATATTATTTTTTAACTATTTTGGAATTCATTGCAGGGCTCATCGTTACTATTCTCGTTCTTTTCTAACAGCCCCATGGCGCCTTCTGTGGCAGTGAGTTGTGTGCACTTTTGGTGTTATATTATATCGCTCAGAATCACTAAGCGTACATGCTGTTGTTTCATTTCGTTCGCAGTCTAGTATCATACGTGCACTGGAAATATATACTAGAGGTAGTGTTTTCACAACCGTCAGCGAGCTGCAACTTCGAGAGAAAGATAAGGCCGTCGTTATAAGCAAAGAACCGCAGCATGTGTCATCAGAATCCAATCAACGTAGTGAAACTCAAATGTACGATGCAGTATTGGAGGATGAATTTGATACTCATCCTGCTCGACAGCACCATGTGGATGAGAGTAATAACTTAGGTGAAAGCGTTGAAGATAGTTGTAGTGAAAATATCGACGACAGCATGGACGAAGATTCGGATGGGAGTTCAGAGATAGAGGGTACGTCGTAATAATCTGGAAAGTATACTTTCTCGCTGCATATTGACATTCATCCTCTTTCCAGTTCGCCTAGGTAATTTGGATTACTCCGATGGCTCTATCGATGACGGAAGCTCCTCTAGCGAAGAAGTATCCAGCGAAGGGTCATCTGATGATGAAGACGAGAGTATTGAGGAAAGTGATGGGGAAGATATTGACGATGATGATAGTTTATTAGCAGATGAATCCGAAGAAGACGAAGTCGAGGAGGAAGCAGGAAATGAAGGGTCGCACGAGGACTTATTTTTTGATGTAGATGCTGATGATGACGCGCTGAGTGGTCTGGAGCAAGCGGCAGAGGCAGGAAATGAAGCTGCTGATGATGCCTTTATGGCAGGAGGCTGGACTCGAATTGGCAACAATGACCGCACTGCATTAGGGAGCATGATATTTGACATGGTTCAGCCACACAGTTTAGGGCGGCAACATCACCTTGCCAATGGTGGCTTTTTGATGGATGCTGCTGAAACAATGCGAAACATTTTGCGCGGTAATATGGGGATCGAAGGGCTAGCTGAATTTGAAGATTCGCTAGGCATACGTTTAATTCGAGCTGACAGAGGGAGCGGTAGAATGAGTTCGGTTGGTCTCACTGCCGGGCCTTCTAACCGCGCTATCCCTCATAATGGACTTGCTGGGAGTGCTCGTCCTACAGTGCATCAGATTAGCCAGTCTGGTGCCCTTGTTTCTAGCCGCCATCATGCCGAGATCAGGTGAGAAGGATGCACTTCATCAATTTTCTATAACCGCTCTCAAACCATTCTCACCTATGCTCCCCAGCCCTATGGACCTTGTTTTCGGAGCTCAATCATTTGGAGCAGGTATGCAGGACCAGAATTTCACCTTGCCACAAAATGAAGAAAATCATAACCTTGATTCGGATATCCCTTCAACATATGAGACCCACCTCTTTCCAGGAGGTGTTTCTGTTTGTACTCAGTCCACGCAGACACTGATTGGAAATGGTTCGAGCTTGCACCCTCTTATTCGGAGTCTAACCCTTCCGCCCGCAACGTCCGTTACCTCTATAGTTTCAACACTCCCATCCCATAGAGAGGGTCGGAATTCTACGCAAGACCGCGGTAATATAAGGCTTACAGCTAGTTCCTACTCAGTCGATGCAAATGGAAGTATAGTTCGAGAAAATAATCGCACTGACATTCATGATAATACGAGAGGTATTCCAAGTATACTTACTGGCTCCTGGGAAGACGATGGATTATTGCTTGATGACTTTAGTACTTCATTCGGACAAGCTTTGACTGCATTTTTGCAGGATCAGACCGACTTGCAAAACAGAACCAATATATCAGATCCTAGGGGGCAACTAGAACCTTCTACTCGGAGTCAAGAAGCCGAAGAGGATGAGGATATGGAAGAAATAGATGGTGAAGGTTCACCTGCTGACGAAGTTATGATGGATATTGGCACAACTAATCAGGATCCACTTACTCGGATTACACAGTCGGAAACTGCTGAAGTTAGTTGTGCCATGGCTTCTGGGCTTACGATATCTCAGCCGGCTCTTGACGATCCTCCTCATCTTAGAAATATTCCTAGCGACAATCATTCTAGTCAAACCCACCCTACAGCAGACGACACTAGACGAATTGCGGCAATGCTTGAGGCTGAAGGAGAAGCAACGGAGCAGATTCGAGATGAAGAAGCACTTTCCGAGGCAGATACTCGCGAACTCAATGAGGGCAACGAAATTCTGGTAGTGGAGGACAATGATGGGACGCCTGAGGAAAGAGAGTTAAGTTGTCCACCCGACATTGATCCCGACGTTTTTAGTAGTCTTCCCGCTGAAATGCAACAGGAAATTATTCACCAGCATGAAGTTGCAGCACAGATATCTGAGTCTGGGCTCGATCCAGAAGCTCTTGCGGCGTTACCAGAGGATTTGAGGAGAGAGGTAATCGAAGAGGAGCAGAATCAGCATCGGCTGCGCGAAGAACAAGCGTCACAATCAGTAGCCGATCCTGCCAACGTAGAAGAAATGGATAATGCAAGGTACGTCTTCGGAGAGCAAAGCGCCAATCGTCTATTTTCCATCCATCTCTTTGCTCATTTCTTCGATTTTTAGTTTTTTGGCTTCGCTTGCGCCTGATTTGCGACAAGAGATACTTCTTACAGCAGACGATGGTGAGTATCAATACGCATCGCGTTCTTTTGTACCATGGCCCCTCGCTTTCTTACCTTTTTCCTTTGTAGCGTTCATTTCAACTCTCCCAGTAACTCTTATTGCCGAAGCGAACGTTTTGCGTGAAAGAGTCGCTTCTCAACAGAGGCAACGAGCGGAAGGGAATAATGGGGCACACGTCGCAGCCAGACCAGCTCAGCAATCAGAAGGTCAGCCTGATACAGCAAGAGGTCGTCGGCAGCGAAACGGGAAATTGGTGAGGTCGTCGGATGTCTCCCCTCTGTCTATCTTTTTACTTTGGTCTCATAATAATGTTTTAACGTTAGCGAATTGAGTCGGATAGAAATGAAAGTGTATGGATTAAACCCCTACTAACTACGCAAGCAGCAAAATCCCTTCTCAGCTTGCTCTATTTGGTGCGACATCTGAATCTCCTTGTGCGTTCCAATTTGTCTACCTTGTCTCTCACCACTGACCTCTAATTGCCGTAACAGTTGTCACCCATTCAACCGCAACGGGTTGTGCACAAGTTAATGTTGAATTTATGTCTCTGCGATAAGTCGATCAGGACCTTTTTCTTGAATGCTCTAACTGGCCTGTTGCACAATGATCAAAAAATTGTATTACAACTATTGAAGGGGTTGAGTTCAAGCGAAACTAGCCCATCAAGCATGCCATCTTTTCCACCATCATCATTGATCGGTAAGTCGTCTTGGTTAATTCGAGCCTCTTCGTAGTTACGCCTGGGTGAATCCACCAACACTTTGCTATCCACACGAAAGGTTCAGCGACGGACGTGGCGGAAGAACGAGGGTTAAATCACGGCGTCGGATCACTCAGGAGGAGGCAGATTGGTAACTCTGCAGTGGTTGTGGCGGCTAGTCTGCCTGATAGTTCCCGTGGTTTGTGTAAATGTGAAGGCACGACCCCGCCAGTCGTGGCGAGGCGCATAATTTCTTGCTTCTTGTCGATGTGCAAAGCTTCGCCCCGGGTGGCATTTAGTATGTTGCTGCATGCCGAGGGCTGCGATGACAACATGTCCTGCTTAGATAAGGTATTTTGAACTCCATCGTACTTTTTCTTGTGTGCTTGCGACGGAGACTGCACTAAAGATTGTTTGTTTGACAGCTATTAGACCTCCTTGAGATGGAGCAATACTCGCAGAGTACGTCTAATCTTGAACAGCTTTTGGGTCTGCTCGAAATCGTCGTTGCTCCAATGAGGTATGTGAAACTCGTTGTAATTGGGCTGCCTTCGTTTTTGTGCGAGATCTCTTTAAGTTTATGTCCCTCTCGTTCGTCACACCGCAAGTCTTATTCCTCGGGATGAGCAAGAAATCGATTTGGTTGCAGATAAATCAGCCCTGGGAAAAGAGTGGGTAAAGGTACCTCGGTAAGTTCATCGTGATTTGCCAATTTTGAATTATGAAAGTAAATGCCTGACCCTTGAGTTTACACTTTAATAACAGGGTTATTGTGTCTAGAAGAAGGCTACATCTATTAGTAAATATACTGGCCAGTGAGAGCTGCAAGGATTCTTCATTTCTAAAGGTAAACACCCTGACAAGGCGGCTTAGTAGGGTAGAGGTAAGTGGAAGCGTATCGATTCCTGTTCCTAATCGTTCAACGCATTTCAAGGCAGGTACTCACCATTGCTATCTTGACAATTGCAGGCAAATCGCGAACACATAATCGACGAGCTCGCTACAGTTGCTGAAGGTGAGAATGTGAAGTAAGGTTTCAATGCGTTGTCAGACCGAACTTACCGCACCTTGTTTCCGCACTGCCGCTAGGCCTCGGTAGATCAGCAATTTTGGATTTGAGAGCAGTGAGTATCCGTTTGAGCTCAGCCGCTGGAACCCTGAGGAAAAAAATACAACAAAGTGAAGTAGTGGACCATGTTGGTGATGATCTACTCGCCGGAACAACTTCTAGTGTGGTTTCACTTTCTACTGCTAATTCTGAAATGAAACTTCTCCGTGTGATTCAAATGCTAACTGCGTTGTGTGATCAGGATGACGAAGCGAAAAGTGAAGGGAACTCCACCCAGTTTGTTTCCTTGTTTCAGAGTTTAAACTTGGAAACGTTGTGGAAGCAGCTGGATAGCTGTCTAAAGACTGTGTCTGTACTAGAAGGTTGGTAACGCAGTGTCTTTGGTTATTGCTAGCAGAGCTACCATTACTCACATGATCCATGTTTCTATCTATCTGAAGGAGTTGCTCACCTTGATTCAGATACAAACGAGATTGATGGTGCTGATGAACATGGTTCAAATAGTGAAGCGCCTAGTGGGCAGCGGCCCAAGCTACAGAACAGTGTCGCGGGTATGTTCACGCACGTCGTCCTTTTGTTTACTTTTGCTTTGCACTTGAATTCATCTTCACTCCTTTTTCAGGGCTCATCACTAGATTTTTGCCCGCAATTGAGGCATTCTTCATGGTTAACTCGTCTTGTTCTGATGATTCTGACAATAATCACCGGGTTGTCCAATTTGCGGCTGGCAACAAAATATTGCTGTGAGACATAGGGTTCTTCTTTGCTGCACTACTCTTAATCACTCTTATCCTGACTTAATTTACTGCACTTCTTAGAAACGCGTTACTTCGCTCCAATCCCCTACTGCTTGAGAAGGGATTGAGGGCAATGATAAAGATTCCCAAGTGTCGGCTATTTCTTGATTTTGATGTGAAGAGGTTAGTCATCTTCTTTGCGCCAACTTGGTTCATTATCTATTATCTCATTGTGGTACTCACAAATTCTTAACGTACACTTAAAACACCGTAAATAAGGGCTTGGTTCAAATCCCAATTAAAGCGTGTAAAACAGCAAGGTATGTGCATTGGGATCCTATGGCTGCTGATAGGGAATGTCATATTCTTATCTGCTCTTTCACCTGCTACGCTAGCGAATCGCCGTCATGGCAGTCTAAGGCTAACTCTTCGCCGGAAACACGTATTTGAAGATTCATTTCATGCGTTTACCCATCGTACCGCGGACGAGCTAAGGGGACGTCTCCATGTAACGTTCCAAGATGAAGATGGAGTTGATGCAGGTGGTCTCTCCCGTGAATTCTTTGTAAGTTTTCGTGGCGCGATTCAAAACTAGTAGACAGTACTAGTCTCCCACCTCACATTCGTTCTTATATCTGTCCAAAGTCCATTTTGGCATTAGAAATGTTCAATCCAAATTATGCTTTGTTCATGTCCACAGAAGACGGTTGCACGTTCCAACCCAACCCAAACAGCAGCATCAATCCCGATGACCTGAGATATTTTCGGTTCGTTGGGCGCATCGTCGGAAAAGCTGTCGTCGATGGGTTTCTTCTTGACGCTCACTTCACCAGAAGTCTGTACAAGCACATGTTGGGAGTGAAACCCACTCACCACGACATGCAAGCTATTGATCCTGACGTAAGACTATGAATTTATTTTCTCTCCCTTTTCCTCTTGCTTAATTTCCTCTCAATCAATGCCAAACTGCGTCTAGTACTACAAAAACTTGCAAATGATATTGGAGCACAATTTGGAAGACATAGGATTGGAGCTGACTTTTTCTCTGGAGGATCATTCATTTGGGCGAAGTCAGACTATTGATCTCATTCCAGGTGGCCGTAAAATACCTGTAACCGAGGATTCGAAACAGCGTTACGTTGAACTTGTTTGTCAGCATCGTATGACTACTGCGATTGAAAAACAGGCATGTGCAGTATCGCCGTTCACTTTTGTGTTTTGTGCTGTAACTTTGATTATTTACATTATCTTTCTTTCAATTTTAGATCAACGCTTTTCTGGAAGGCTTCCATGAGATAGTGGACAAGCAACTCATCAGTATTTTCAATGCAAGGGAATTAGAGGTGAGATAATCAGGAACTGTCTTTTCTGCACAGTATCCCCTCATATAACCTAACATCATCGCATGCTTCTTTTGTGACAAAGCTTCTCATCTCAGGGTTGCCTGACATTGATATTCATGATTTGAAGAAGAACACCGAGTACAATGGGTATAGATCAGTAGACAAGGAGATCGGGTGGTTTTGGAATATATTGTTTTCTCTTACACGAAGTGAGAAGGCTGCTTTTTTACAGTTTGCCACAGGCAGTTCCAAAGTTCCTTTAGCGGGCTTCAGCGAGTTGCCTGGCATGAGGGGGGTACAAAAATTTAGTATTTGTAAGGCATCTGGGCCTGCTGGTTCGTTGATGTCAGCACACACTTGCTTCAATGCCCTTGATTTGCCAGTCTACAGCTCCGAGGAAGAAATGAGAGAAAAACTGCTCTATGCTATCAACGAAGGGGGTACCGGTTTTGGGTTTGCGTAGAATGGCCAATGTTGAGGCAATCGATGAAAGAATTTAATGCTCGTGAGGCACTGTAAATTAGGGGGATTGCTTATGACGTTATTTTCTAGCATCAACAAGCTCTCTCCATTCAACGATCCTCTATTTACCGCCACACTGTGGAAGGGTGGCCGTCATTCTCAAAACTCTTGCACATGAGTAATACAATTTAGTGCTCCAGTATTTGTCGTCGACTCAAGAAATGTTACCATCATTACTTTCGACATTTGGCATTTCATGTTATGTAGGGAAGATAGCTCCCGTATACTCACCCCAAAAAAAAATATGGTAAAGTGCTACCCCTTACCCGTATTAACTCCTGCCTACTCACTAAATGTGTATTAGGCAACATATTTCGCCCAAATCTGTGCCAATTATTTTGTGTATACTCACTCAATTTTCGGTGAACAGAATCCCTCTTCACCGTAAATCATTAGGCAAGGTATACTCACCGGAGTATTTTGCCATGTCCCATATACTCACCGAAAAAAATCACAGTTAACTAGGTAATGCTCTGTCGCGCCTCCATGTGGAACTTAATA